>JANHFX010015382.1:0-61256 GCA_027560015.1 Chloroceryle amazona | reverse complement strand
CCCAAGGACAGGATCTGTCCCAGCTGGTCGCTGCTCCCACCCACCACATCCCATCAACTGTGCCCTGGCCGGGAATGCTGCGGTGGGCAACCGAAGGGCCGGCGCGTTCTGCAGCCTGGGGATGAGATCAACCCTATTCCCTGGAGAAGAACGAAGTTAGTCAAGAGAAGTTTTGTGGTTTTTGGTTGTTTTGGGGTTTTTTTTAATGAGAAGAGCTGTTGCTACCCCGGAGGCAGCGCTTTGCTGCTCTTCCTCCAGCAGTTTCCTTTGCCTCTTGGAGATAAGCGGGAGTCACTACCAGTGTGCCCCAGTAGTGCTCTCAACTTCTCTTCCTGCACCCAGAAAGATCACGGCGTTTGCCAGAAAAAGAATTTTTTGTGTGGTTTGCTGTTGGGCTGCTTTTTCTTCTCTTGGCTAAGGCGCAAGTATTTCCTGAGTAACTTTTCAGAGAATCCGCTCCAGCAACTTAACAACAACGTGCTCTGTTTGCTTTTTATAACATAAATAAACCTGAAGATCTGCCAAGGAGGAAAGGGCAGGGGTGGGGGGGGAGAAGCCGGGAAAAAGCAAAGTGATGGTGCGAGGAATGCCTTTTGGCAAAAGTGACTGAGTGAAAAAAACCAAGTGTGTGGACAAAGGGACACTGAGAGCTGCTGGGACAAGCGGCAAGTCCATCCCAGGGAGGCTCAGCATCTCTGATTTTACAGGCACGCTGCAAAGGACAAGCTCTGGATTCCTTTCAAACCTTCCCACTAAGGTAGGGCTTAAACATTCTTCTTCAAGCAAATAAAAGCTGTTATTTAAAAGGCATGAAAGCAATAATTATTAACACCTTTAATAATCCTGAGTGAGAATAGGAGTGCAGAGCTGGGACACGGGGCAGCTTTTCAACAGGCTGGGTTAAGCTCGTGATGAAGCTTAGTGACAGAGACTTTTTAACTTTACTTTGGTGTGAAATAACACAGAAATGGAGCTCAGTTTACTGCAGAGGTGCATTTCCAGTGGTTTTGTGGTGCTTAGAGGATGCAATAGGTTGAGCTCAGTGTTCTCAATAATCCAGCCTAGGTAAGGAGCAGATTTCTTTCCCTCTGTGCAGTAGAAGTTAAAGACTGAATTTAGAAAGTCTTACACTCTTAAAAGTTCCTCCTGAAATACTGAAGGAGCAATGAAATCAGTTCCCCCCAACTACCCCAATTCTGCAGCAGCAGCACGTCTGGGGGTCAGGCAGCCTCGAGGGGGGGACACATGGGACATCCATGACAGGTACCTGGTGTTCCAGCTCTCCATCCCACCCAGGATTTCCTAGGTGCAAAACTGAAACTCCAGCAGTGTCAGCTTGTCCAGGTTACTCTGCGTGACAATTAAAATGAAGGACAGACTGGAAACCTACTTTAACTGTGACACAAATCCCGTTTCAGCTGTGGAAATGCATGCGGGTTTTACGCACCTGCTTACACCTCGCTTCTGTTAGGTGAAAAAAGACCAAGCGACTGCAAGTTTAACTTCACACTTTCCTCGAAGAGGTCTAGAGACCATTAATCCAGGCACAATCCAAATCTGTATATGCCTGTATGCAGTGAGCTCATCTGTAAGAGAAAAATCTACTCACAGATTGATGGCAAAGCAGCAGGTTTCTGCCACAGAGCCAATATCCCTCCCCCATCCTCCCCCTGTGCCAGTCCTTGCAGCATGTACCCTGGGAAGACCGTTTGTTGCAGCTGCACTTCCAACATTTCTGTCCCTGCTGCCTCATTACAGCAGAAATGTGCCTCTCCCGGGGGCTGAATGTAAATATTTGGGAGAAGATAAACTCCCATCTTGCCTGTCAGCACCACGAGGCATCGTCCCCCAAAGGGAGCAGGACACTGTAGATCCTCCTTCTATAGGACAGGAAGGTTTTTAAGGGTTAAGTCTCTAAATCTCTGGTCTTTCCACCTGAAACTTCCCTTAGAGAAGATCAAGATCTTGTTTGAAAGCACAATTTAGGTACACACGTGACAGCAGGGCAGTTTGGCTATATGAGTGTAGTTCTTTTGCATTCGGGTGCTCAGTCCTTTTGCTCGTGAAGGGGACTCATGATTATCTCACTGCTGCTGTGCTCATGATTATCTCACTGCTGCTGTGCTCATGATTCTCTTACTGCTGCTCAATCTGGACCTACCTTGTCTGCAAAGCTTACTCTGACAGCCAGCTTTATGCTTACTTCCTTGTCTACCACCTGCATTAATCCAGACAACTGATCCTTGTTTTTCCTTTCAACCTGTCTTTTTAAGGATGCTGCCACACCTTGTGGAGTAACATGCCAGTGCATGCTCATGACTGGCTGTTTCTCCCTCGTTTTCCACAAATACCCCCGATGAGCACAGCACTTCCAAGAATTTGTTCTCTCGTAGCTCTGAGCTGCCTTCAATCTGCTGCTTTCTGTATGAGCTCAGCTCACACCACAGCCAGGAGTTGCTCAACCCTTCTTGGGATGAAGCCTATAGCACAGGAAAAGTCATGCGCAGAAAGGTTTTGGCCATTTTAATTATAATTTCTTTGATATTAAGGCTATCTGAGCCAATTGGGTCATGTAGTATGAGCTTCCCTTTTTTATTTCATAAGTGACTCCTCCCAGACTTATGTTCTGCTTATAATCAGTGTCTTACTGCTGAGCTACAAGGATTGGGAGTCCATCGAGGACAACGAGATCTCTTGGTCCTTCACTGCTAGTAGCTGTGCTGCAGGGCTGGCTTGTGCTCAGCGTAACAGGTCTGGGTTGCTTCAGCTCTTTTGAGGTGAAAAGGGAATGGAAGTGTCACTGCACGTGCTCAAGGACCATGTAGATAAAGGCAGTTGCTGCTCTTCTAGCTTTTGTTGCATTTGAAATATCTGGTTTTATTTTTTCGTAGGTTCAAAGATGAAGATGCTTCAGAGAAACATGAGTGTATTCCAACAAACCAAAATTCTTCTGCAGAAAAATTTACTTATCAAGCGGAGGATGAAGATGCAGAGCTTTCAGGTAAGCTAAAAAAAAACCAAACAAACCACCAAAACAAACCAGAAAAAAAAGTGAGTAGCTAACAACTGGAAATGACCAATCCCTGCCTGCCCCCACACCCTACTGTCTTTGTGTAAAATGAAATGTTAAAATACTTTTGAAAAGCCCAACTTGTAATGAATGCTTTGAGACTTTAACTGATATTTCTGTCTTTTATGTGATGTGTAAGAGGTAGCTGGGCTCTTTGAGCAGAGTAATTTACTGAGGAGATGGGCACAACATAGACCTTGTTAGTTAGTCGACATCTCGGGGACCGCACTGATTGAGTTTCTCATGTTCCTATTTTAACCCTGTGGAGAAGATGATCTTCTACTATTCTATTACTAAGTCCTCTTCTCTACTCTTTCTCTTACCCAGGAGTGGATACTCTCTCTGCTCTTTCTGCCCTTGATATTCCTAGTCTCCGTTTTCATGTCGGACTACCGCTACCCCACAGTGCCTTACGGCTACCTCGGGCAGTTGGATGATCCTGCCTATAATGCCACCGGGGTCACCGTCGCTTTTACACCCATCACTGTGACCACAAGACAGATAATGAATAAAGTGGCCTTGAACTCTGTGATGAAAGGTATGTTTTGCTTTTTAAATATTTAGCGGTGTTGTCGTTTGTTCTAAATGTGTTGTAATGGTTCCCCAGTACCTTTGATCAGGAGAGAAAATTAATCCCAAATCCTCCATTCTACAACTATTGCCCCTCTAGTATTTAAATTATTGGTGAGTGTCTGCTTCTGAGATGTAGAGCTCTTCCTTTGTAGAATAATCTTGTGAGGACACCTTGGGTCATCCTTTTGAGGTATGCTTCCCAACTGGTAAAGGATGAAGTATTTAAAGGTGCCACCCCATTCCAGAGCTGGAATGGAGGAGTTGTGATGCTAAAAAGGCAGGATATACACCCGCTGCCTGTGCATGCATTTCCAGAGACACTTGACAATATTTTTCTTACACACCACAGGTATAAAACTGGAGGCAATGGAAAATGAGAGCGCCCTGGAAGAAGCCTGGATTTCGAATAGAGTAATTATAGGGGTTGTGTTTAAGGACAACTTCTCCTATCACCTCAGGTTTTCTGTTAGCAACGTGATTCTTCCGTATGACAACTTTGGATACACGGGTAATACAACAGAAGAATTTATGAGTGCATGGCATGGGGAGGCATCGCTTTGTCATAAGAAGTCAATAAGTGACTCCATAAATTGGGGTTGGTTTTGTTGGGCTTTTTTTTTGTCAGTGGGCCACAGTCCATTTGAAGAGTTTCCCGTAGTAGTTATGCATGTTTATCACCAGCTTTTGTAGTGAAAACCAATTAAATTTCCCTGCTCTTACCTGCGATGCCCTCAACCTGTCACCCTTGCAGATATGTGTTATGATTTCACGATGGAATACTGTGACAGCCCGTTGTATTGGTACAGAGGCTTCATGTCCCTGCAGTCCAGCATCGATGCTGCTATTATAGAGGTAAACTGAATTTATGACCCGATGTAGGTGTCCTTTCCTTTGGTCCATGAAACACAGATTTCTTGGTAGCAATAGCAAGGGATGGGCTTGTCAAAAAATTCTGCAGCAAATCAAATATTTTTAAAATACTCTGAGTATTGTTGGCAGCGATAGCGGGAGCTTGAAGGCAATTGACAGTTCCTGAAGAAAATGATGGCTTTCTGTTTAATTCTGAAGATTTGGACCAACTTTTATTTCTCTTCAAAATGACTGTTTCTTTTAAAAGCTGGGAACCAAGCAGAACGACTCTATTTGATTTGGAGTACTTCTCCATTTCCAAGGAAAAGGCAGTTCTTGTGGGACACGGGGGTGCTTTGCTTTCCTGATGGATGTCTTGGTTTCAAAGGAGGCACATCTGTTACTTCTTATCCTTCCTTTCCAAATTATTCCTCAAAAGTGTACCAGGGTGGGGGTCATTCCACCTGCCTGTGAATCTCCAGCTGCCCAGGCTGCTTTCATCCCTGGGGAGAGAAGCAGGACCCTGGGGAGAGTGAGTTGTTCATGTGTCTGGATCCTTCCCTCTGGATAAGCTGAAGGATGTCTTTTTCTCAGTAGTCAAGGGAGGGAATCTAGCAAGGTGCAGACACACAACTGAGTCAAATCAGCCCTTCCCACAGAGCTTCACTGCATTATTTGTTGCTTTCTAGAAAGCTGCTTTTTAAAAAAATCAAAATTCCAGGGCTAATGAATCAGAATGTTCCTTATATAAATACCTCTCACCGCAGAAAAATCATTAAATACTGAGGTGTTGACCTTGAATTCCTTTAGGTGGTGACGAATCATTCTGTTTGGGAAGAAATGAATTCAATTGGTGGAGTCCGTATGATGTCCCGGAGCATCGCCTCCTCAATTACATTAGAAAAGAGTTATTTCATTATTACTGTGGTGATGCTTTTCTCTCCGTTCATGTATTTCTTATCGATGAATGTTGTAAAAGAAAAGAAGCAGCTCAAAGTACTGATGAAGGCAATGGGGCTGAAGGATATTGCATTTTGGTGAGTTCCTTTTTAACTCAAGTATCTGTTCACCAAAAATACAGTGATCTGGTGTACCAGGTAGAGATACCAGTATACTGTTGCTCTTGGGTGTTTGTGAAATGAGTTAATTAGTTACATGAGTTAAGTTTTCTCCAGTATTCTAAGGACAAACCAGAAAGGTTGAGCAGGGCAGCAGCGTCTCCTTCCTCCCTGAGTAGTTCCTCTTAAGGTTGCTCACGCTATCTGTTCTGCATAGACTATGACAGAGCTGACCCTGGGGAACACTTACTATTGTAATTTAAACTGGTTTTGCCATGCAGATGAAGTTGGAGCAACGGATCTTAACTAAACAAAAGTGTGATGCCACTTTTCCATCCCCAGGCTCTCCTGGAGTCTGCTGTATGCTGTTTACATGATGGTCCTCTCCTGCATGCTGACAGCTATCTTGGTGTGGGATGTTTTCTACTTCAGCAGCTTCCCTGCGGTCTTACTGCTGTTTTTCCTCTATGGCCTAGCATGTGTAAGTCAGGTTTGAAAGCCAAGTTTCTCACCACGTGATTTATTGCCATGTTGACCAGCCTAAACGTTGCTCCAGAGCCTTTTTCACAGTGCTCAGGGCTGTCTCCTTTGCATGGCCGTGCTAATTGAAATAGCCGAGTGGATTCTCTGGCTCGGCAGCAGCAATTTGAATCGCAGCCTGAAGGTCTGGCAGGTAGCAGGTTGGCTACTAAAGACCTGATCTGAAACTCAGATCAATCCACTAAGAAGGACTTGAGTGTATTTTATTAGGCAGACCCAGCTCACCACAGATCTGTTTGGCTGGCAAATGGAAGTGCTACTGTTGAAGATATTTATTTCCTTCAGTGATTGAAGGAAACTTCTATTCTTACAGATCCACCTGGTTTTCATGCTCTGCTCCCTCTTGAGGACCTCCAAACTTGTTGGCTTCATGGGGTTCCTCATCACCTCTCTCTTTGGATTCCTGAGCCTCACAGTGCTGGTAGAAAATCTTCCACAACCGTTGCAGTGGTTTCTTGGTCTCTTCTGTCCTTTTGCGTTTAATGTTGGCATTGCAAAGGTATGGGACATCATCTCTACAGCTGAGCCTTCCTAGTAGCTTGCTGTCCTGGGCCCTCAGAGTACTTTTTGTCACAGACAGTGGTAATAAAAGACCTTGCTGTACTCTGCTGATAGAGAAAGGCATAGGAAATCATAGTCCTTATTTCAAAACACCAGCTGTTCCACATCTGTAAAACCTTCAGGTACTTTTCATTTCTATCCACATCCTGTTCTGTAGCCTCTCTGAGAGCTGAGCTGCTTTGGGGCAGCAAAGAGGGGTTCAAATGCCCCCATCCCATTCCCCTATTTAAAAATGAATGCAAAGGAAACCGTGGCCCTCGTCACAAATAATCTGCTGTTGTTCACTTCTGTAATGCCCACGTGAACCTGAGGAAGCCTTGGTGAGCCCATTGCTGGACACAACAGCACCATTATCCGCAGGGGCTGGACCCCAGGCAGTCGGGATTTGACTCGAGGACATCAGCTTTTTGCTGCCCAGTCATTCCCCTCTTGCTGCAGCAACTCTTCCTGATGCCAAGGGCTGTGCAAGTACAATTTGAGTTTGCTGCTGCTGCCGCCATCCTTCCTCCATCCCCACTCTGGATAATTGCAGTTGCCCAGTTTTCCATCAGTCATATCCCCATAGCTCTGAGGGAGCTCCAGTTATTTAATATTTGATCTCCTGATAGATAAAAAATTCAGCCTGGAGAGGAAATTTCTGCAACCAGCATAAAAAGAAATTGAGTTTAGTGCTAATTCACCATCTGGTTAAATGGATCCCTCTGTCACCTTTGTTGGGACTCCTGTCATGTCAAGGGTTCCCATATCATGTTTCCTGAATGATTTTCTGTAAAGCTCTGATCTTTTCTTCTGCTTCTGGATTGTTCTGGAAAATTCTGAATGAAACGTAAGATCTCTACATAGAGTAAATTTATTTCCCTTCCTCACTAGAAAGAAAAGAAGACAAATTAGTCAGTACTGCAGATGATTTCTGGGTTAACAAAGTCAGTTGCATCTGGAGTCTGATGGCGCGTGCATAGATTCCCAGCCTCCAAATTATTCTTCTTTGTCCTTTATTTCAGGTTTTCCATTTAGAAAAATATGGAATGGGTTTCTCTTTTTCTAACCTTATGGATGAATCCTATTTTTTATTTTCAACTTACATTATGCTGGTCTTTGATTCAATCTTGTACATGCTGCTAGCTGTATATTTTGACAAAGTCCTGCCAGGTAGGTATGATTTATGCTTATGGTCCTGCCTACTTCTTTTATTTATTTGATTTATATGGGTTGTGTGTAATAGCTTCTCTGAGGCAACCAAAAAAGGTTTTGGACTTAAAAAATTATATAAATAAATTATTATATTGGTGAGTGACTTTTCTGCCCCTGGCAGACACTGGTAATGCCTAAAATCAAAGACAACAAAGAATTTACTTTGAATTTTTGTCTTTCTAATCATAGTCCTGCTGAACTGTTTGAGAAATAATGAGGCAGCCAAATACTAATCAGAATGTCCTAAATGTTTAGTCTAGGATGGCATCTTGGTAGTGGCTTTGGTCAATGACAGGTCATCTTCTTTCTTTCCTGTCAGGCAAATACGGCTCTTCAGAACCCCCTTTTTTCTGCCTGAAGCCCTCGTACTGGGTGCGGAGCAGGAGAGGCTCCACCAGAACAGCAGTGAACCCTGAGGAGCTCCTTGGTGATGATGTAGAGCCAGTGCCCCCCGAATTCATGGGGAAGGAGGCTATCAGGTTAAGAGAGATGGAACTGAGTTGGGCAGCTTGGGTTTAATACTCCCACAGACCTCTGCTTCTGCCATCAGCTTCATTTTGGCTTCCCCGGGCAGTTTTCATGTTTATGAGGCTCTTGCAAAACATTGTTTCACAGAGAAAAAAATAGCAATAAAATGTAGACAAGATAAATGGACAATTCAGGCTGGTCACTAATGGTGAAATTTGGGCAAATTCAGATTAGAAAAATAACAGTTTTATTTCCTGTGGGCTTTGTTATATGTCAACAAGGGGGACAGCACGTTGTAAACCAGACATCTGGTGCAACGAGCTTGCCCTCGACTTAGCAAGGCTTGGTGCTCCACTATTGCATGCCAGGCAGTGATGATGTTCACGCCTGCGTACGGAGCGTGCCAAACCCTGCTGAATCTCAGGATCAATTCCCCTTAGCTCTTATTTTTCATGCCATTCCTGCCATTTTAAATTAAGGCCCATAAGAAGAAAAAAAAGGGCACCAGGGAAATGTACTTCCAGGAATCCTGACTTAATATCCTCCTTACCTTCCTTTTAGAATCAACAACATTAAAAAAGCATTTAAGAAGAAGGGCAAGAACGCGGAAGCTTTAAGAGGTATGAAAGCTGTGATACTGATTCCTGTCAGAAAGGAGGAAAACCAGTTGTGCAAACATGTCAGAGAAATGAAACAACACTTGCATTGCTTGAAAGCTCATGTAAAATATTAATAGATGCAACCCATTACTATTTTGCTCAGGTTTTACTCAGTTTCTGTTTTTAAAGAGAAGAAAGAATTTTTTTTTCTTCTATTGTGATGTTTTTATGTGTTTTCTGCTAAATACAGAGCAGCTTCTTATGCCTTCAGTTAGCAGTTTGCAGAACTTTGCCCCACATTGTTTAATGAATGCACTTTTGGCTAATTATTGCTACTTAGTTCTTATATTGCTTGACTTGTCTTGCCTTCGGCAATGAATAGAAGCAAGTCACACCTCATTTCTTCCCCAACTTGATGTTGTTTGCATTCTAGGTTTGTCTTTAAACATTTATGAGGGCCAGATCACTGCTTTACTCGGCCACAGTGGAGCTGGAAAGACAACGTTGTTAAATGTCCTCAGTGGATTCACTTGGCCTTCTGAAGGTAGGATGGCAAATGGTGGGATGGGGTGGGCTTGATTCAAAAGCTGTAAAGACCAGTTCATTCCACCCCATCACGTTTATTCCTGCAAACAGGCTCTGCAACCATATACAACTGCAAACTCTCGGAGATAGGAGATAGGGAAGAGATTAGAAAGATGATTGGCATTTGCCCTCAATTCAACATCCAGTTTGAAGTCTTAACGGTGAAAGAAAACTTGAAAACTTTTGCAGAAATCAAGGGCATCAAGTCCAGTGAGGTAGAGCGAGAGGTAAGTTGTGTGTTCCCCTGAATCGCATCGCTGCGCAGCAACGTGAGGCTGTAGGCAAAGCCCACGTTCCAGTAAAAGCCCCTTTTGCACCGGGAAGCTCCAAGGGTCCACCTGGCAGTGTCTTCTGCAAATTGAAGCTGACAATTACTTAGTGACCAGGCCTGCTAACCTGGTCAGGCTTTGAGCAGGTTAGCAGGCAAGCTTTGTGGGCATGGTGTAACCACAGTGGTTCTTCTGCTCAGGCTGTGACGAGCCCTTGTAGTGGCTGCTGGTGGTGGTAGACCTCAGTACAGGCTCTTAGAAACTTTGCCTTTGGTCCCAGACGGATCTCTTTCACAGCTAATAAAGGATAGAAGGAAAACTGGTGCTGAGAATGGACATCCTTGTGCTGTTCTAGGTGCAAAACATTTTGGAACTGCTGGATATCGGTAACGTTCAAGATACTCGAGCTGAGAAGCTGAGTGATGGACAAAGACGGAAGTTATCCATTGGAATAGCCTTGCTTGGAAACCCAAAGGTAAAGCAGCAAGTGTGGCCCTGTAATATAGGGAATATTCAGGTCCAACATAACTAAAACCTAATGCATGTACTTGGCTACAAGTTCATGTATGATTTCAGACACATAAAGCACACATAATTATTAAAATGAGTAAATTTAATAATCCACTTTTGTTCAATTCATAGCCCGTCTTGCTAGCCTAGTTTTGAAGCAGCTATAGAGGTTCCCTGACCTCTGCACAGCTCTCAGAATCGCTGCCCTTGCACAGTAGGTGGCCAGGGTCTCTTGCCTTCAGGACCTGAGGCTTTCTCGAGAACACCACACCCAAAAGATGTTCAATTGCTCCGGTGATGAGGAATAATCTGATTTCATCCTTTCTGCAGATTTTGTTCCTGGATGAACCAACAGCTGGGTTGGATCCTCTTTCCAGGCACCAAGTGTGGAGCATCCTCAAGGAGCACAGAGCTGGACGGGTGATCCTGTTCAGCACCCAGTTCATGGATGAGGCCGATATCATCGCAGGTAAGCACCGGCTCAACCCGTAGCATCCCTGTAGAATAACCCTGGAGCAGAAAGCCCATGGGATGTTCAGTTCCAAACTAAGTTTTGAGCAACTGCTCTACAGTTTAAATTCCTTTGGATTCTTTCTGTCTTTAGACCGCAAGGCTTTTATCTCGCACGGGAGGCTGAAGTGTGTCGGTTCTTCTCTGTTCTTGAAGAAAAAATGGGGGATTGGCTATCATTTAAGGTATCTGCTTCAGCCCAAACACCTGGTATTTGGGAACATGCAAGTACAAGAAGCCACCAGAGTGACTGTGAGGGGGAAACCGTAGAGCAGATGTCATCAAAACAAAAAAAAATTAACTGAATTAATATTCATTTAAATTAGCTGAAGCAGCACTTCACTCCAGATTAAGGAATGAATCAAGTACACTGGGGTTTTCTTTTTATGCATCTTAGCAAATACAAGGGTGGTGGTTGGTTTTGGGGGGTTGTTTGGTTGGTTTTGGGGTTGGTTTGTTTGTTTGCTTGTTTCAAAACTAAGCATCTGTTCTTTTTCCAATGAACAGAATCCACGTCAGCGAGTCTTGTGACTTAGAGAAAGTGACATCCCTGGTTAAGCGGCACATCCCCAATGTCATATTCTCAGGACACAGTCAATACGAGCTGAGATATAAACTGCCATTAGAACATGTGAATAAATTCCCAGGTAAGTGAGTTCATAACACCCACTCTGACAATCCCACAGTCCTACTGCCCCAGAGGACACATAGTCTGATGTGCTGGGGCCATATATGAAACCATCTCCAGTGAGCTATGGACCTGATGGGTTTGTGTTCCTCTAAACCCTTTGTATCCAGGAAGCTTGCTGCTTTAGTGTTTTCCCTGTTTCTGGAGATGCTCCAGTCTGGTTCACTCAACTGAATCAAAGTCAGGTCTGGAAATGTGTGTTCATGGTTGAAATCTTGAAGGCATTTGCACTTCTGTCTTGTGAGGGTGTCAGAGCCTGTGCCAGGCTGCCCAGAGAGGCTGTGGAGTCTCCTTCTCTGGAGAGATTCCCAACCCCCCTGAACAATGCAATCCTGCACGCCCTGCTCTGGGTGACCCTGCTGGAGCAGGGGTCTGGCACCAGATGACCTCCAGAGATCCCTTCCAACCCTCAACAGTCTGTGATTTTGTGATTGTATCATCTCTGTTGTGCAGATCTGTTCAGTGGCCTCGAGAGCTGCTCTGACCAGGGAATTCTCAATTATGGTGTTACCATGACAACCCTGGAGGATGTCTTCCTGAGGCTGGAGGAAGAAGCCAGAGTGGATCAAGAAGGTACAGTCGTGGCTGCAAATATGCAGTCTGCAGCCAAAGAGAAGAGCTACTATGCAATAACCCCTGGGCATGCCTCCATTAGTTGATTACGAGGTGGCTCTTAATTGTTCACACAGTACAACATAGAATCTTGTCTTAGACATAAGTGTGCATGTGGCAAACTCTCTGCAGATGAGCACATCCTTGGGGAGGAGAGAGCAGACAGAAGGTGGCAATGCCCCGATGAGACGGAGCTGGGCTCCCTGCTGCTCTCAGGCACCGGGGAGGCAACAGTCAGTGGCTTGGCTCTCTGGAGGCAGCAGGTCTCTGCCATAGCATGGATGAATTTCTTACAGCTGAAGTCTTCGGTGAAAAACTTGTGTTCAATGTAAGTACCAAAGCGTTTCTCTCTTGCAGATCTGGAGCTGCAGAATCACAGCAGGGGGAACCATTTTCACACCCTTGTTACTATGAGTGTTTGGATTAATTGATATTAGGTCTTGGCTAGGAGTGATCTTGGTAATCTGCACTCAGAGGAGAGGAGAACTTCTTCCCTTTCAGTGCCAGTAATATAAAATCCCCTTTTTCTAGATTTTCATTTCTATACTGAGTGATTTCTGCCAAAGAAACCTGTTTTCTTTCTGAAGAAAAGAAAGAGGTTTTGGTTTGTTTTTTTTTCTATTTCATATGGATGACAAAGATTAAAATAAACTAGTGTGTACAGAGAAGGGAGGGGAAAAATGCCACTTTTAGGCTTAATTTTTTTAAAGCTTCTCTCATGTTGCCAGTGTCCAAACTCATTTGGCCCCATTGATATGCAAGCTGCGTTCCCTGGTGGGGCACAAGAAGCAGAAGGGATAAAAACTTATATTCAGGAAGTCTGAAAGGCATTTTATGGCCCTAAAATTTGAGCACTCTAGATCTGAGGTCCTCCACCCTGCTAAATTTTGAGGGTCTTTGTGGTTTGAGACTTCTGAGAAGAAAAGTGCCAAAGATTTTTAACAGGAAGAGTGCTGGGTAACCTGAACACGGTATTCCCAATACGCAGATGTGTTCTCCTGAATATCTATTTTCTGAGTGGTTATTCATCTCTTTCTTAATGTAGTTCACTGCTCTGCATGGTTCTCCTGCTTCCTTTGGTTTTGCAACTGTTCCGGATGTCTGCCTGGCAGAGCATGAACGCCTGGGAGCTCTCATCTGCACGGTACTTCTTGCCCCTAGGGAAGAGGACTCACTTTGAGACAACTACTCTTCTGGTCCTCAACAACACAGGTGAGGGGAATGCACCTTTCCTCACCCTTTGCTACTCGGGGGATTCCTGCTTTTGAAATGAAAATAAGTGAAAGAGCAGGTGGTTGTAGGACGTAGTGGAGCGAAGAGGTGGTGAAGGTTTTTGTGATGGCAGAGCATAGATGTTGTCATTTGTAAAGGGTTGGAATGAAGCCCACTTTGGCTTCAGCAGCTGGTGGGATCCTGATGCAATGATGTGAGAAGGGATATCATAGCAGATGAGAATAGAAGGGACCCATCTGAATGTGAGGAAAAACTTCTTTGCTGTGAGGGTGACAGAGCCTGGCCCAGGCTGCCCAGAAAGGTTGTGGAGTCTCCTTCTCTGGAGAGATTCCAAACCCACCTGGATGTGATCCTGGGTAACCTGCTTCGGGGTGAACCTATTTTAGCAGGGAAGCTGGACATGATGATCTCCAGAGGTCCCTTCCAACCCCTACGTGCTGGGATTCTGACCCAGTTCTTTCCCTGTCTTAAATCCAGACCTTTATCCAAACAGTTTCTGCATTTGCAGAGAGCGGGATTCTCAATGCTGAGTCAAATTAATGCTTGTCCTCTAGAGTTTTACTTTCAACATTCCTATGAGTGGATGCTATTTTATGTTATTTGGCCAGAGTATGGTACTGTTGGCTTCATCAGACCATCGCAAAGGAGAATACATTTTGTAGCAGCTCAGCAAAGGCAGGAAGACAAAAAAAAAAAAAAGACAATGCAAAAACTCAGTCAATGAGACTGAAATCCATTAACTTCACAAAAAGAATGTGCAGTGATCCTCCACATATGTCCTATCTGGTGTCTGCAGTTATTAGACTTTCTCTGCTTTTGTTTGGTGGTCATGGACTTAAAAAAACCCAAACCAAAACACAACCCAAATCATCAAAGTCTCTCTTGTTGTTCAGTATTATGATTCCTCTGCTTGTGGCTTTCACATCAGGCACAAGCATTGAAGACTTCATCCACTTGCTCGAGAGCCAAGATCTCACAGTGGAAATAACAAACGAGGAAAAAATCATGAAGGACCTAAACCACAATGGGGCTATAAATGTGTCTCGCAAAGGGCAGGTGAGGATTTTTCTTCTTCTCCTCCCCTTTCTTCCCAGCAATTGAATAATTGAGATGTGTCCATCGGCTCTACCTGTGTCTTGGTCCTATTGAGTAAGGCCCCCAGGTACAAAGCTTTGAAAGAGTTTTAACCACAAAACTACACACTAGAGGAGACATTCTCTCTCTCATCCTCCACCTCAAACTTTACATTTTTGTAGCACAACTATACAGACTTCCAATGCCTCAAAATCTATTTTTTAGCAAACAAGGCAAAATAATCTCTGGCCTGGCTTCTCCTGGTATACTCCTTTGCTACTGCTTCCCTGCAGATGAGAAAAGCCAAGAGCTTTCATCTTATTTTCTTGCTCTTTGAAGAGTTACAGGTTTGCTGTGTCGTGCCACGTGGAGACCAGCAACTGCTTCCCAGTGCTTGTGAATGTCATTAGCAACTCGCTGCTGAGAGCCCTCAACTCCACCGTGCACATTCGGGTCTGGAATCATCCATTTTTCTCTGTAAGTGTCAGAGCCTGGCAGGCAGAAGGTGTAGGAAAATAGTTCTTAAATCTGCTTAAAGTCTCAGAAAGTCATCAGATTTTAATGGGAGACCATGAGGGGGGCTGTCTGTACTGGTAAACCCACCTTCCTTAGTGGTGACACTGGAACCATCATATTTGACTTGAGGAAAACAGAAGCTACATTTTCACTTGTGGGTTTGAGGGCTGCTGAGTGGAGCCAATGACTGGGGGGGGCTTTTCAAGAGGTTCCTAATTCTTTACATCACATTATTCAAGCTGTGGCTCATCAACTGGCTGAAGGGATAGCTCACCACAAGTCTGGGACAGAAGAGTGGGACCTGCAACACGCACCTCTTCTCACCAGTAGCAAGGATTTTGCAGGGCTGTCATTTGGGGGAAACCTTCTTCCTGCCAGTATTTGGTTTCACATCCCACTTTGTGTTCATATTGCCCCGTAGTCCGTGAGAAATGCTGTGAGATGAATTGTGGGTTCTAACCATTACTTTGAGGATGTTTTCTACACGTGTTTTGTTCTTCTGTTTTCAGATAAATCATGAGCTGTTCTGGATTTATTTTAGTTTTTTTTACTTCATGTATATGCTGGTGTTATTCCCTGGTTTTCCTCCTTACTTTACAATGGGCTACATGCATGATTACAAGGTAAATTGCTTGAAATGGAGCAGGTTTTGGGTGGGCAGAAGGGATTACAACTGCCTGGCCACAAGGACATCTGAATATGATGGGCACCTTGAGGCGTTTTTCTCTGTATTGCCATGAGCAGCTTTGCAGCCAGCACAAAATGCTTAAAAAAAAGGTGGAATTTTACCCCAGTATTGCAAGGATAGCAGCTTTTTGTTACCTTCTTATTTCCTGGAGCCGTTTCTGTGGGTGGAGTTGGCCAACCAGGCACCGACAGTAAACTGCCCTTTGCATTGTGCCTTCCCAGATGGGAACTCGTGCCCAGCTGCGGATCTCAGGGCTCTTTCCCTCGGCATACTGGTGCGGCAAGGCACTGGTGGAAATCCCATTGTGCTGGCTCCTTCTTCTCTTGATGTTTGGGCTTCAGTGTGCAATCAGCAACAACATTTCTGGGTCTGCCAAGAGCTGCTTCTTTCTGGTATGTCCTATTCTGGTGATTGCTGGTTCATTAGGGGGGGTTTGGGGTATTTTGAGCATATGCACAAGTGGGTGAAGATGGTGCTGGAACACCTCTGGGTCCCCAGGTGCTTACTGACCTTCTCCTGCGTTCACCCCTTGTCGTTTGGGCTTCCCCAGCTGGAAAAAAAATGCAATAAATCTTGCCTTAATATTTTCCTTTACACTTAGCAGTAAAATTGTGGTCATTTCTGAATACCCTGATCTTAACGTACGATTGCTTAAACTGAATCACATTGCTCTGATTGTTCAGATCTCTCCATTTTCTCATATTTTATTTTCTTTTTCTGTAGATCACGGGTACTTTAGGCTATGGCATTTCTGTTGTTCTCTTCATGTACGTGATCTCCTTCATCTTTCGCAAAGGATGGAGCTGTGAACGTTGGTCTTTTATCTTGATAGTGGTAAGCATATGGCTACATAATGTAGGGTTTTCAGAAATGTATTCTGAGATCTTCAGGATGATCTGAAGGACAAAACACCAAGCGTAGATATAGCACATAAATAGGAGCATGTGCTTTATAGTGGTCGATTCTATACCGAATTTGTGTCACCGGGTTCTGTTCCCACAATCCTACTGTGGCACAGGGAGACACTTGGATCTACCCTGGTGCAGGAATAGAGGCAGAAAAAGTTATTTATCGCTCTGTTCAACACCTCACAACCAAGAGATGTAGGGTGTTGAGCCATGAGCCATCAGGTTAGATCCAGATGGCCTGAGCCTGGCCTGGAAGGAGATGAGCTATTTGGCATGAACCGTGATGGGAAAAAAACAGGATGGGATCAGATCCCATCTTTCATTCTGCCTGAAGCAGCCCTGTGTCAGGGAAGAAGTTTCTCTGGTTGACCCAAACCAGCAGCCTTCCCTCAGGAAGAGATGACTGAGGGCCTCCTGAACCCTCACCGCTTCTCACCTTTATATTTCTTGCCCTGTTTTAGGAATTCAACAGGGAATTGAAAAGGTAGACCCACACAGTTTTTAAGACCAGTGAGGAACGTAACCCTTCCTATCAGTTAAGTTACCCTCTTGTTTTATTTTTAGGTATCCTTTGTTTCGACTCTCATCAACAGAATTTTTGATTTCAGTGGTAATATGACCTCCCTCTATGTTCTGTCTCTCTTCATTCCCACGTTTCCACTGGTGGGTGTAGCAGTCAACTGCCAGCAGGTAAGTGGTGATGCTGGGCGAGATGAGGGACCCCATAACAAAACACAACTCTGTGTCCTGAGCCAAGCCTGGTGGGTAGCCACATGCCATGTTCTGGGAAGAAAGCTCATTAGTTTCCCCATCCAAATGGCCCGAGTGCCTCGTTAGAGACCATTTCAGATCAGATCTGATTTCTCCTGCAGTTTGTTATGGCTAGGGGCTACTTCTGGTGCAGCTGGGCTGGGCCTGTAGATTAGGTAAGCACTCAATTCTTTCCATGCAGAGTCAAGCAACTTGGCTTGAACAATAACAAGAGAAAATTTGAAGTTATGCATCAGACTTTGCCTGGAAACTAAGTGAGAATTAAGAATACTCACGAGGTGCTTTACTCCATGTCAGCTAAGGGTGGTCATGGAAAGTCAGCTAAGAATTCAACAAAAGCCTTCAGCTACATGCAAGACTGTTTATGAGCCAGAAATTACTCTAGCAGTGAAGTCCAAATAGAAGAGACTCCTTTTCTGGCCTGTCCCACTCCCCTCTTCTCCACTGGGACCCCAAGGGAGAGGAAAGCAGATGTTTTCCTCCCATAGATCATTACCCCCATAAGGAGTGTCTGATACATATACTGAGCACTGTGATTTTCTGCTATAGGACTGGGATGCCCAAAGCCAAACATCTGTATTTTTTTCATCTGTGTGGTGAATATTTTTGGCAAGTCAAAAGGTTTTGGCTATTTTCAAAGTGTTTGTTCGCTTTTAACCCTTCCAAAATTAGCCAGCATTATAGTAAAGATTGACAGGTCTTCACTGTGGTTTGGTTTTTATTGTGTTTTTTTTTCTTTTCTTTTTTGTTTTTATTCTTGTAGCTTTTTATAGACCACCACATGGATCCAAGCAATGATGTACTAATCGCTGTCTTCGCAGTAAGAAAACATTTAAGATTATTTTTATTTCTGAATGTGCCTCTTCAGCTCTGAGGAAGCAGCAAAGAACCCCGAGCTCACTCCCCACAGGAGGATCTTGGTGGGGCTGGATGAGAGATTAGCTGCTTGTGCAAAAATAACCTCACTCCTTGGAGTTGGGGAAGGGAAAGTGAAATAAGCTCAGATTGCTTAATGCTGCCACGTTATTTTGTGAATTGTGGTTTTCTTCTGCTGTTGTGTCTTTTCTGCAAATTGCTCAGCAATCACAGAATTGATGGTCTGCAGAATTACCCTGAGCTGAGATATTAATGGACTTGATTTTCCTAGAGTCATAGAATCATTCAGGTTGGAAAAGACTCTTGGGATCATCAAGTCCAACCATTAACCCTACTCTACAAGATTCACCCCTAAACCATGTCCCCCAGCACCACATCTAAACGACCCTTAAACACATCCAGGGATGGTGACTCAACCCCCTCCCTGGGCAGCCCATTCCAGTGTCTGACTACTCTTGCTGGGAAAAAATTTTTCCTAATGTCCAGTCTAAACCTCCCCTGTTGCAGCTTGAACCCATTCCCTCTTGTTCTATCACTGATTACCTGTGAGAAGAGACCAACACCAACCTTTTTCCCCCCATACTTTATAACTCTGTCACTGTCTTCTCGATTTCAGCCATGGTAGGATGGAAGGCAAAGCTGCTCATGTGGCAATCTCCTTTTTTTGTTTGTTTGTTTTCAGCCTTATATCCATTCTGTGGCTTTCATTTTTCTTCTTCGATATTTGGAGATAAAGTGTGGGAGACCAGTTCTGAGAGAGGACCCGATATTTAGGTTTGTATCAACACACATGCATGTGTGAGATTGAAACTCCTACCATGCTGCTTTTCCTTCAAGACAACACTTTGATCAAATATCATTGCCTTTGTGTCCTTATATTTAAATATTCCTTTTTAATAGCAAAATCAGCCCCTTAAATACTATGGTAATATAATATAATATAATATAAACCAGCTCTCAGGCTTGTTAGTACCTCCACACGACGTTGCCTGTGCTGTGTGGTTCTACCAGCTTAGTTCTTTGATGACATAGAAAGATTATAAATATTAATAATGATGATGTTTGTTATTATTTCTTGTTATCACCATCATCAACGACCACGAGAAACATTGAACCAGAGGGACATTCACTCTTGGTCTATCCAAAATGCATTAGTGGTGAGCAAGGGTAAAGAACAAACTTCTAAGAGGGATCTGCTGGGTTTGTAGGATTTCCCCAAGAAGAGAAAGTGGCCACCAGAACCTTGAGGAGCTTGAAGAGGAAGATGAAGATGTTAAAGCTGAAAGAGCAGCAGTGAGAAATGCCATAGTGGCTACAAGTCAGGAGGAGGTATGGTTAAGTGTTGTCTGTCTCATTTTATACCAGTAAGAAGCCCAGTGTTAAAAACCCAGCCACCAAGGGTCAGTAAATTCAGGTCAGTGCTCTGGATTTATGATTCTCACTGGGAAAATGAAACTCCCACGTGCACAGTGTGGGTCCCATCAGGACAGAGACGAAAGCTCTTAAGAAGGACGTGGGCAATAAATGAGTCCCGCTGCACCTCTTATTCTCAGTGAGCTATCAAACAAATTCAAAGATCTTTAGAAGGTTTTCTGCTTTTTTAATGGAAAAAATACTACTGAAGGATTAATGGTGTCCAATATAATAGACTAATCTTTCTTCTTCCTCCACACTTTCAGAAATCAGTCATTATTGTCAGCAATCTGTGCAAGGAATATAAAATAAAGCAAGCTGGTTCCGTTTTGAAGAAGAAGAAGAAAATGGCCATTAAAAATGTTTCCTTCTGTGTTAAAAAAGGTGAGAATTAGCCTCCTAGTCTTGTTCTAGACCCCTGATCGTACCCAGAGAGTTAATTCTCTGCAGATTCTCAGTTATCAGAGCAAGGACAGAAAGGTGAAATCTATTTGCTCTGTGGTTAAAGGATGTTTGGTCTGTGAGTGATGTGTTAATGAACATGACATGGCTCTATTACTAAGAAACTATATTTATTGATTCCAGGAGAAGTACTGGGACTTCTGGGGCCCAATGGAGCTGGTAAAAGCACGACTATAAAAATGATTATTGGAGAGACACCCTTGACTGCTGGACAGGTAGGAGACATCTGGAAAGAGGGATAGATCTGTGAAGTAAAGCTGAAGTACAAACCTTGCACCTAGGCTAAGCTATAATTACTTCCAAAGCATTGTTAGTGATCAAGGTATTAGCTGAATGCATTGTGCTATTAATGTCACTCATTCATGAAAAAATATTGGGAGCTACTTTAACTTTGACAAGCAGTTGCATCCACCCTAATTGGCCATGTTTATATTTAGAAACCATGTAAATCCCAGCATGGTGCAGGTTGGAAGGGATCTCTGGGGATCACCTGGTGCCACCCCCCTGCTCCAGCAGGGTCACCCAGAGCAGGGGATGCAGGGTTGCATTGTCCAGGTGGGTTTGGAATCTCTCCAGAGAAGGAGACTCCACAACCTCTCTGGGCAGCCTGGGCCAGGCTCTATCACCCTCACAGCAAAGAAGTTTTGCATCTTGCTCTTGTGTAAATGAGAGCTGCAAAATCACTCTCTTGCTCTTTGGGTTTCTGCACCTAAATCCCAGTGAAGCCCATGGTCCTCCTCTGAACCGTACCCTTTTATCTGGGGAAGGCTGTGTGAGAATGAAACAACCACCCTGGTTGTGCAGGTCCTGATGAAGAGGGAAGACGGAGCAACCTCCCACCTCCAGGACCAGATGCCCGCCTTCCTAGGATACTGCCCACAGGAAGACCTGCTCTGGGCAGACTTGACCGTGCGTGAGCACCTCTGGGTCTACGCGGCCGTGAAAGGCGTGTGCAAGAAGGACACGGCTGCTGCCATCAACCGGTACGGGTGGAGGGTGTTCCCAGGGGTTGGTCAATGTTTTATCCCCTGGTCCTAGGGCATTGGGAGGGGACCAGAAAGTCAAAATTCACTGTGAGCCAGAGGCAACCTTGAAAGAAACTCAAGAAATGGACCTGCAAAAGAGATTTTGTGCTAAATGCCATAATTCAGTGAGTGGGTTACGAAAATCTCCAGTTTGCCTAAGCGTATTTAGTGGGGATAAATTTACCACTGATGTCTTTTAAGTGCAGTCTCTTTAGGAAGCATTTCTGAAATCTCTGATGTTCTAGTTTGGCACTACAAGAAAGGGTGCTTAAGTATTGCCTGCTCAGCTGACACTGGCAAGATGGAATGGATTTATAGTACTGTTGACACTAATGATGGCTTTAGAAAAGAGCTTGTGGCTTATTCAGTACACTTTGCTTCAAATATTCTCTTACATTTCAATAGCACAATAAATGTTTAATGAAAACAAGCAGGAGTCAAGAGAAAGGGGAAGAAAGTTCCTTTTTCTTAATCATTTTAGGAATCCTTGATGAGAATACTGAGCTGGGAATAACAAAAATGTTCTTTTTTTTTTTTCCCCCACTTCTTCCCTTTTCCCACAGAATAGTGAATGCTCTGCAGCTTCAGGACTGCTTAAATAAAAAGCCCAGAAAATTACCTGCTGGGATAACCAGAAAGGTGTGTTTTGTTTCCCCTATAACGAGCACTGCAGTGTCATAGCACACATCAAAAATCCCCTCCGTGAGCAGTGGGAACCAATCTGTGCTCTGAGCTACAAGGGAGAACATCATTTTGTCTCCCACAGCGGGGTGATGGAAATCACCTTTCCCAGACCCACCTTTCCTATAAATCAGAGCCTTGATTCCCATAAACAAAGCGACACTTCCACAGCTCCCTGTAGACAGAGTGCCAGGGCTTGCAAAAGGTTTGACTCCAATCCCTTTCCCCACTGTAGCTGTGCTTCGCGATGTGCATGCTGGGCAACCCCACCATCCTGCTCCTGGATGAGCCATCGACTGGCATGGACCCCAGCGGGCAGCACTGTGTCTGGTGAGTAGGACCTTAGGCCACCATGGTGATAAACAGGGTGGAAGTCAAGAGTAGGTGCTTAAGGTTAAATAAAAAGTGTCTTACCCCATGGTCAGTGCTGCTCATCCTGTGCCAACAGTAATGTTGGAAACTCCATTTTTCTGGTTGTCTCTAGATAAAGCAGGAGCAAGGAGACAGAAAAAACCATTTTACCTTCTTCCTTGCTGCAAACTTTAGGACAGTCACATATTTCCTTCAGAAGAATTCATAAAGCAACCCGAGTCAGGAATATGTTGTCATTATTGCCAAGTTTACCACATGCCCATCAGTCTGAACTTCCTTCTTTTAGGGGAGAAGCATTTGGAAGGACAAAGGTATAAGGAAAAGTGTCTGATATTCCTAGAGTGTTAGATTTTATTTATTCTGGTTTTTTTCCACCCCTCTCTGCTCCTCAGGAAAATGATTCGTGCTGCCCTGAAAGCCAAGGAGACGGGAGCCATCCTGATGACGCACTACATGGAGGAGGCGGAGGCTGTGTGCGACCGCGTGGCCATCATGGTGTCCGGCCAGCTACGGTGGGCAGCAGCACGGCCGGCACTCGGCTGAGCTGGGAGATGGTCCATGTAGTGACAGGGCTTCTTCAAGCCTCACCTACCTGAGCCCATCACCGGGAGCTTTATGAAGTGTTCCCCGGGATTTCATCAGCAGTGCAATTTGGGGAGGAGCAGATGGTGGGGCACCAGTGGTTTCACACTGGCATCTGTTTTTCTCCTCCAATGCAGGTACATTGGTTCTGTTCAGTACCTGAAGAACAAATTTGGCAAAGGCTATCTACTGGAAATTAAGGTCAAGGATCCAGAGCACATTGATCTTCTCCATGCTGAGATTTTGAAGATCTTCCCAAGTGCAGCCCGTCAGGAGAGGTAACTAAAAAATATGGGATGAACAGTGATTTCAATACTACCCCATCCCTAAAAATGTGTCTGGTGTGATGACCAGATACAGGATCTCAATTGGAGAGGGGCGAACAGCTGAGAGTCCCTGTATGGGGATCTGGTTTGCCAGTGTCACCACATCCATCCCTGCTGCGATCCCTGCAGCAAAACATCCAGCTCGTAGCGTGACATAAAGTTTTAAGTCCAGATCCTCAACACAGAGCAAGAATCACCTTTTCTTCATTTTCTTCAAGGTTCCCCTCTTTGCTACTCTACAAGATCCCAATGGAAGATGCACTGCCCCTGTCTCAGTCTTTCGCCAAGCTCGAGGAAGGTAAGAGCAAAACAAGATGACTTTTTGAAAAGGTGGAACACAGGTTGCTAGTTTTTGACTCTCTTCCCTTTTTTCCACAGCCAAACGAAACTTCAGCCTCGAGGAGTACAGCTTCTCTTTGAATACTTTGGCTCAGGCAAGTGCTTTCAAGGGTGAACATGCTGTAAAGCCATGAGCAGACACAAAAGCAGCAGCAAGACCTGGGCCAGTGCAGTGGGAGAAGGCTGCTTCTCCAAAAATCTGCCCTGGGTGGTGGGCGAGGAGTTTTCTACTGGAAAGTGAGGGAAAGTGGTTTGGTTTTTTCTCTGCTGTGATTTAGCATGGTGAGAACAAGTTTAAGCAAAGTGTTGCTGCCTTACTCAAAGTCAGGTTGGACAGGGCTCTGAGCAACCTGATCTAGTTGAAGATGTCCCTTCCAACCCACAAAATTCTATGATTCTATGACTCCACTCACCCAGGATAGGCACAAAGCACATCCAAGGGCTGGATGCATGTGGTAGATGCCCATGCCCAGCCTCAGTGGTTGCTCCTGAAGCAGGAGGTTATTGGTGGTCGTACAAGGAGTGTTAATGTCAATCCGTTGGTGGGTAAAACCTACTCTACAAATACACCTGTGGGCAGCTGATGCCTCTCAGCAGGGTATACCAGAAGGTGCAGAAGTATCAGCTACTCCGTATTGTTGCCCACATAAAGCTACTTCACATACCACTCCCAGGGGCTGCAGAGCTGTACCTCCTGCAAAGGAGCATCGCAGCTTCTAGTGAAAGTCAGAGGAATAATCAAGAGTTTTATCTTGCCCATTTCAGGTGTTTTTGGAACTCTCCCGAGAGCAGGAAAAGGATCATTTCGATTTGACTTTGGATGGAGCTTTTGAATGGAAACAACTTCAGCAGGAGGACTGTTAAAGACCCGAGATGCTCATTTCACATTACTCAGTATTAACCTACCTGATATGATACTGCCCATATTTACTGCCATTATCAGCGTGCCACGAAGAGGAGGAACAGGCTCTGCTTTTCCAGCCAGCATCAGCCGAAGGCTCCTTCCCAATGCAGAAGACATTTCACCTCGACTCTGCAGGTGTCTACACGGAGCCCTACCCTAAGCTGCGTTACCAAAGGCTGGTGGAAGGAATAGTGCCCGTGCTGGTGAGAGCTCCTGTCAAGCAGAGCAGCGTGCTGCAGAGGGACGGAAAGGTTTGCAGAAAGAAGGGTTGTGACCCATCTCTGAGATTTGAGGCTCCGCTTTGCTCAGTGGATCTGGGTGCCTCAGGAAACCTGGACACACTGCCAACCTTCTGGGCTCCTCTCCCACCAACGTGTGAGACTATTTGCCTAAGACGTGTTTAGATACAGCTTAGTGAGATTTGCACTCTTATTTTTATACCCTTCCAATAAATGTCTCCATAGAAACTGTGGTTACACCCTCAGATGTCATCATTGCTGTGGACCGTCAGGAGCAGCTGAGAAGCTCCTTCCCCTGGGGATGGAGGTGGTGGCAGAGGGCTCAGGGCTGCTGGCCAGGAGGTTGTTAGTCCTTCATGTTTACTATCTCCAGCAGCTTGGCTCGACAAGAGCTCTTTCCCCTGCCCTCCCTTCAGGCTGGGGCAAATGGTTGTCAGTCGTCCCTCTGGAAACCAGTCTGGGTTGTTCAGCCTGGAGAAGAGGAGGCTCTGGGGAGAGCTTCTGGTGATCTTTCAGTACTTCAAGGGGCCTGTCAGAAAAATGAAGGCAGACTTTTAGCAGGGCCTGTTGGGGCAAGACAAGGGGCGATGCTTTTAAACTAAAAGAGGGAGATTTAGACCAGAGAGAAGAGATTTTTAACACTGAGGGTGGTGAGACCTTGTCCCAGGTTGCCCAGAGAGGTGGTGGCTGCCCCATCCTTGGAACCATCCCAGATGAGATTGGCTGGGGCTCTGAGCACCCTGCTCTGGTTGCAGATGTCCCTGCTCCCTGCAGGGGGCTTGGACTAGATGAGCTTTACAGGTCTCTTCCAACCCAAAGGAGTCTATGATTCTCTCGGTTCTATGATTTTCTTCCTGACTAGTTGGGCACGTGTTATCTCTCACAGAAAATATTAAACCCAGTGCTCTTTATATAATGCACAGCACTGGCTGTGTTGCAATCACTGCTCGTGCATGTTCCCCACTCAGCTTCGGAACACATTTTGGCAGTTGGAGGACACACATTGAGAGGGATCGTGATTATTTCCCTCCTGGTTGCACAACAGCTCCGTTCCTACTCCCTACCCCTGGCAAAGGGGGAAGTGAAATCACTGAACATTTTGGTCACCTGTTCAAATTCTGGAAATGGGAACTTGGAGAAAGGGAAGAGTTTTATTTAGTGTCCTGGGGCTACCAGCAGCCCTGAGGAACTCAAGCCATAAGCCTCTTGATATGACAGTTGAGATGATCCATTCCTGTTGGGTTTTTCTTGTCAGCAGTTTGTGGCTCTAGAGATGCTGGTGGTGAGAGGGGGTCCACCTCTGCCAGGGTGGACTTGTAAAATACCTTGGCTTCCCTCTCCTCTGCCCTCCATATCTGTTCTTACACACAGGCCCTCGCTTCTTTAACTGGGAAATGTCTTTTCTACCACACAGCATGAGTGGACCGCATCCTTTTGGAGGTCTTTGGATGATGTAAAGAAGCAAAGGGTAATAAAAGCTCCTGCAAACAAGTCCTGTCCCAGAGACAGCATCTCTGGGAGCTGGAGGAGGGGAGAGGAGGGGAAGACAAGAAAGTGGAGAGTGGGACTGAGGTGTGAAATCTTGTGGCATTTCCTTCTCTGGGGTGAAGAGCATCTCCTGCCTTGGCTATTCCTTCCAGCACTGCTTGTACAGTTGTTTCCTCTAAGTAACTGCCACCAACTCACTTCAACCAACTGCAGGTTTGACAGATTATTCTCCATGATATTTGAGGCTTTTCATTGCAGGGAAAGATGAAGCAAGCAGAGCTTGCTCCATCACCTCCTCCATCAGGAGGAGAAAGAAGACGACCCACAGAGAGGCCCTCAAAAGGTGAGCTGGTTGGAGCTGGGGCTTTGCATCAGCCCAGAGGGAAGGGGGACAGGGCTGGCAGCATTGCCAGGTCCTGGCCTGTGGCCAGTGCTTGGAGAAAGGGGTTCTGTCACCAGCACAAAGCAGATCTTAGCTGGCAAGAGGGAATGAACAAAAGTTCTCAAAGAGTTCATGTGGACTTAGAATTTCTGTTGAAAAGAAAATGAAAAAAAACAAGAGAAAGATTTACTGGAAATGAACTAGCTTCTTAAATATTTCTTTCAGAGGTCTCCTCCTCCGCCTCCATCTTCTCCTGTGCCCTGAGCTGAAGGGCTGTGGGGGAAAACCATCCCCCAGCAGCTGCAATCTCTCTATCTGCTCTTTGTGTGCAGGGGCTGATGGAAGCCCGGTGAGAAGCACCCTCCTCCAGCATGGAGAGCAGTTAACATTTTGGATATTCTCCTTATTTTCCAGCACAGCAGAAACCCTCCATGGACATGGTGTCTGCTGATAAACCCAAACCAGAGCATGCTGGCTCAGCCACTGGCCCAGCAGGTGCTGCAGGTTCCCCAGGGTAACTCATGCAAGAACTTGTTAACACAGAGATTATTTTTAGATTTATTAATGCCCTCTTTATGCAGCTAAGAGCACAAAGGGCCATTCACCACCAGCCGCCTCCAGCGCCGGTCCCCAAACACCATGTCTCAAACTGGTCATCCTCAGAAGCATCCGTGAGGAGCAGCGTTTGTCCATCAGGTGAGGGGAGAGAAACGGTGCCAGCTGGTAGTTTTGGAGTGCTGGGGGGCAGGGGAGCAAGGCACACACGTGTGCTCAAGGTCGGGGAGCTCAGGGACAGCATTTCACCTTGCAAGGTTTTGGGGAAAAAAAGGGTACATGAAAAATGTCTGGGCAGGAATGGCAGGGCTTCCCGGGTCTGCGACAGAGAGATGAACATCGTCCAGTTCAAACGCTCGTTAAGCAACTCCCCTCAAGTGGAAGTGAGCAATACCATCACAAAGTGGTATTTCGCAGAATTTCAAGGAACTTCACAAAAAGCAGTGATGCAAACTTCAAAATAGCTGAGACAACCTTCTGTGGAGCAGGAAGAGGGTGAAGCAGCTGAGCAGTGCTAAGCAAAGGGCTGGTGTCCTACAAGAAGCCCATAGCAGGGCTGCCTGCAGTGGTCTACAAGATGATGTTGTGCCTGCAGCCACCCCGTGGGGTGAAGGCAATGTACCCCAGCCCTGTGCAGCTCCTCACAGCTCCTCCTGTAACCCCTCTTCACATAGCACCAGTGCCATGGCCATGAGTGCTTTCTCCTGGGCTGGCACCTCCAGACCATGAAGTTCAACTGAACAAAACCCATCCTTTTTTATAGAGCAACCCAGGGAAAAAAAAAAAACAACAACCCAAAAACAACTACAAAAAAACCCCAACAAAACAGGAGACAGGACCCAGCATCAAACAGAAAGTTACTTGTGGCTGATTTGGAAGGAGAGGCACCATGAACACGCATCTCCCCTGCTGTGATGGCAGCGAGCAGCTCCAGCCAGCAGATCTGAGAGGCTTTATCACAGCGAGCACAGCCCAGTCCTGTGCAACACAAGCGGCTACAGAGCAGAGCCAGATGTTCTTCTAGCAGGAGAAATGAGGCAAGGCAGGTGTTGGCAACCTCAATGGCTCAGGAGTCCAGTTCCCTTTTTCCATTCACTGGAGACAGAAGAGGAAATCAGTGCTGGATTACATCTCGGCATGTGGACCGTGGAGGGGGTGAGCAGAGGGTGATCCACCACCATGTCCTCAGCCACTGCAGACCAGCGTATGCTCTCCAGCTTGCAGCACGTGAGTACCAGGGTGCTGTAACAAGCATCTCTCAGCGTATTTAATTTTTAAGGCTTTTCAGCTTGAATTACTATGCACACAAAAGCTGAGAAGAAGGTTTTCCTCTTGCATTGGTGCTTCCTAATTCTACTCAGCACCTCGCAACTCTTTTGAGACTCTCAGCTCAAAATATGGATAGCAGCAGATGGATAAAATATCAGGCAGAAGACTATGTGTGGCTGTGACAGCAGCCAAACCCAACAAAATATTTACTTCAAAGCAGGCAGAAGGATAGCTTGTCCAGCTGGAAAAAAAGCAGGAAGTGTTTTTTAAAAGCATGGAAGAGGAGGACAGAGAAGGAGATGATTGTATAAGTCATGATGTTTCAATTAGATCATGCCTGAATGATAACAGAAGTTCATGAACTTATTTTCTAGGCAAAAGGGAGGTGCCCAGTTTGTCCCTGTGCATCTTCACCCTGGCATGGATATCAGGTGGTGTTTTATGGGCAGGTAAGGAAGGACATGGGCTGTGCAGCAGCTGTGCTAGAACCACACCTGTGTATCTGTGGTCATGGTGGATGCCACCAGCATGGGGACCAAATCCATCCCTCCTGCAAGGTCTTATGGTTTTCTAAATTCATTTTGGCTTTTTGAAAATATCAGAAGTCATCTAGTCCAGTAATTAATGTCCCTGCAGGGGTCTTGGGTTGGGTCAGAGATGGCTGACGGATGTCAGTGGGACCCCAAAGGCAAATCCTTCCCAAAGATTTGGGGCATGCTGGCACAGATCCTTCTGTGTTATTGGGGCAGTAAAATACCATGGGTTTGCTGGAAGAATTGTCACTACCATCAACCACCTTGTCTCTCCCAGGTAAATGGATGCAGTTATAGGAACTTTTAATGCCTATAAATCATCAGCTCCCTTGAAGATGGCCACACCAGCCTGACCCTGATGGGATCCCTGCCTGCAGCAAGCACACATCAGGCTCAGCAGGTCTCTGAGGAGGTAACTGATAGCAGCAGTTCCCTGTCAGGACTGAGTTGTAAATGATTTTTTTTTTTAGGTTTCTTCAGCTATTTAAATACTTTGTCCACAGATGGACTAAGAAACAAGGTCTGCACTGGAAATATTCCCTATGTACCCAGTCCCAGCAAATATTTATTACCTGACTTAAAAGCAAGTACCATAGGATGCAAGGAAGATTTGAGGCAGTGCTCAGCCCCACCATAGTTGCTGAGGACATCAGGTTGCTGGCACTGGCTACTGGCATGGGCCACAGATCCTTCCACCCACGCACCTTGGTCTTCTTTGGCCTCTCTGTGAGAAATTCACTTCATGTTCTAAATGCAAATCCTCTGAAGGGTTTTCAGGATGCTAAGAAGGAATTCAGAAAGAACAGGGAAAAAAAAAAAGTCAAGATTTTTGTTTTGTTTTCTTTTGTTCTGCTTTAATTTGAAAAAAATAACTGGCCTGAAACCACTGGTTTTTTTCCTTCTTGGGACAAGACAGAAGACTCCTGCCAACATTCTGGAGCAAGGCTATACCTCATTGCCCACAGGGATTTGTGATTGCTTCTCACAAGGGACTGGGAAGCGAGAAATGGGCTCCGGTGAGCAAATGATTGCTCAACATCTTCTACATCTGAGTTCTTACACTTGCAAGAAATCTATCCTGGGGCTTTCCTGGAAGACTGGCGTTACCAGTTACAGGGGCAAACAGATGGGGACTCTCTGAGCAGGAGGGACAGAGGGCAGCAGCTCCATGTCCCCTCTATATGCTCCCCATGGGAGTGTCCTGCCCTGACTCTTCCAGCCTGAGATCAGAGGGCATGACATGAAGTTATCTGCATCCATGAGGATGCTGTGAAAGCTAAAAGTTGAGCTGGCCTCGCTCAGCCACCCAGACTTCCAGCCAGCTCTGCTTTTGGAGGAAAACTCCTCTGCAAGCTGCCGACTGTTAATACAATATAAGCCATAAGTGAAGTTTCCTTAGGGAACGTACTGACAGCTGGGATGTTACAGCCCTGAATGAGGGCACCAAACAGAGGAACAGCAGCCAGCAGAGGCTCTGCACATGCAGAAGGGCCACGAGGACACAAGACAGTGGATGTCCTGACAGCTGTGCGTTGTCAAAGGCAGGGGGAATGTGCTCATTTTTTCCCTTCTCGCCAAACAAAATGTGGGTTTGTGCCTTTTTTTGCTGCTTTTTTTATTTTTTTTTTCCTTCTCTGTGAAAGGATTTTGTACAATGAGTTTCCGAGAAAGAAGATGCGAGGCTTTTCTTCTTTTTCCTGGAACTGCCCCTAATGAATCACTTCGCTTCCCTTCGTGCGGGGGCTCCGCCAGCCCCACCCGCCTGGCCCGGGGTTGCTCCCCCGGAGCATCTCCATTCGCGCTGTGCCACCTCCTGGTGACACCGCGGCTGTGCACGGCTGGGACTCGGCACACCACCACCGGGACAAGACATCCCCATCTTCCTCAGCACCCAGGCAGCAGCAGGTTTGGATCTGCAGGATATTTTTGGTCAGCCGGTTATTCTGCTCCCAGCTCTGGACCAGTCAAGGGTGGGACTAAGCCAGCTGTGTTCCTCTCCATCAGGGCACATCTGCCCCACGGCATCCCTTCCTCTGGGTCCCCTGTGCATGAGGAGTGTAGCTCTGACATCAAGGTCACCCCTCATTGACTCTTTGCAGGTTGGACAGGAGGGTGGTGTTGGGACTGAGCCCCCCGTGATACTGTGCACAAAAGGAGGTGAGTACAGGGGTGGGTGAGGTGGAGGGGGAGCTGAAATCCTGGAGCAAAGGTGTGAGGAAAATACCTACTGGTATTATAGGGAGCTATGCTTGAGAAAAAGCTCACTAAAAAAAAAAAAATTCAATTTAGAATTGTTCCAGTGACCTGCCAGGGGATGCTTCTGGCCCAGCATCTTCCTCCAGACCAAGCATCCCACCTGCCTGTTTCAGGGCTGCTTTTTCACTCCAATACTTCCCTAAACTCAGGCTCTGACTGTTACCACTGGATGATGCTGCTTTAGAGAGATGGCATTTATGAGAGATGAGGGCAGTGAAGGACTGGATCCTGCACAGCCCAGAAAAGATTTAGGACTATTGTGCAAGATCAATTTATACCTTAATTTCCCAACCAGGGCTGTGGTGTACAAGCATCAGCAAGGGAGGAGTGCTCACCACGTGGGACCACAGGCTCCAGAGGCAGAAATGTGGGAGATGAAGAGGACTGTAAAAGACTGGGCTGAATCCAAAGCAAGGTCCTCAGGTAATGCTGTGTCACTCAAAACAAAAGCTTTTCAGAGTTTCTCCTTTCTTAGGGAGAACTTAGAACAACAGCAGAATCTTTCATCAGAATATTTCCAGTTTTCTGTGCAAGGCACCCAGCTGAGGGAAAGTCCCAGTTCCCAAGCAGACACTGCCAGTCTGGAAGAGCCCCTGGTCACTGGGAGAGGGGCTCAGCCCCCCATGCCCAGCTGCTCTGCACTCTTATGAGCAAGAGCCTTGTTCTGCAGCTCTGCACTGCCGTCCAAGGGCTTTGGATGCACGCCGAGGATTTGCAGATGGAAGAAAGAGGTCAAAAAGCTGCACCACAGATGCTGTGGACATGGCTGGTGTCCACAGGAATGCAGCAGCCACCACCACCAGGGATGTTCTCTTCTTACGTGTCCGCAGTGAACCTCCCTGAGGAAGTTTCATTCATTCACTACATGCACAGACCTCACCAGCAGTGCCAGACCTGGGCCAAGTTTGGGGGGAGTTGGAGCCCAAGACTCCCCTCTGCCAGGAGGATGCCTCAGTATCAAGTATATCAACTTGATATCAAGTGTATTAACTTGATACTGAAGGAAGAGAGAGGAGAAGTAAATGGGGATTATTCTAATGTAGTCCTCTTCTCTCTTCCAGGTCAGACCCATGCGCTGGCTTCGGTGCCCTACTGGGATGATAAAAAGGTATTCCAGCACTTCCTGCTGCAGTCTGGGACTGTCACTATCTGCAGCCTTTAATCCCTGCTCAGCTGAGCGTTTCTGGTCACTTGTGCATTAATGCTGCCAAATCAGACTCTTAATTTTTACAGTCATAAAACTCCACCCCGTCCCATGCTGACTTCAGCAGCCATGAATAAATCTGTTGAGGGGCTGAGCATGCCCCCAGTTCAGGGTAAGGAGGAGCAGTTAATTGGTACGAAGAGAATAACAAGTGTGGGCCCAGATCTGAACCCAGGATTTATTTAGGAAGATTTTCCTGGTTATTATCTGCTTAGGAACAGAGGATTTGTCAGAACAGCTCAGAGCATTTTCATCAAACCTGGCATCCTGCACATTGTGGAGATAGTGAGAGGATGTATGAGAGGAAAAACTCTCTCCAGCCTCTCCAGAAGTGCAGGTACAAAGCCTGGAGATGACAGGAAGGGGAGCAGGGGCATCGCTGTGGGTAGAACCAGAACCACCTGCAGATGTTCAGCCCCCATGAGACTGGAGCCAGCAAAGGCAGCTTCAGCCTGACTCAAGCCATGGCTCGAGCTGACGCAGATGAAGTGAAGGTGTTGCTCCTCTCCTGCATGCAGGCTGGGCAAGAGCTACCCTTGGGTTGCAGCACATTAGTCTGAACCTAGATGCTTCTCCAACTCAGCCCCAGCGTGGGCCACATCTGGCTGCCTTGGCCAAAAGGGTCCATCGGTCGCCTGCGTCACATCTGGCTGCTGGGAGAGGGGCAGCACAAAATCCCTGAACTCCACTAAAAAACCCACACTTTCTGATACTCATACTGACCTCCCAGTGACAATAACATCATCTAAACCATCAAGCACGTGGGAAAGGTTTGGTTCACAACATGGAGTAGGAGCTGCTACAACAACACCCCCCGTTTTTAGAAGGAAAATATTCCCTCGTCAAGGTAAAAAAAAATATAAAAATACAACTGTCTGTGTATCCAAAAGCCAGAGCCCTGGGAAATGCCCTTTCCCATGCACGATGGCAGCGCTGCTGGGGTTCTGGCAGGACAGGGGAGATGAAGAGCTTGGTGGCAGCGGGGCTGTGGTGTGGGAACAGCAGGGCTGCGGTGGCCTCAGCCGAGTGAGCCGAGTTCCTCGCTGCTGTTCTCATTTATAAATAGAAAGGCAGTTAGTTATTATTAGAGCTTGTCAAGTGGGTCTGGAGGAGCTACAAAAAAAAACCTTTCCAAATGAGCTGCTTTCCAGTTTAAGCAAAGCTCCTGGGGTCATGTCTAGAGGAGAACGTCATGAGGAGCACCTTGAGTTTTGGAGACAGGGCTAGGCTGGTCTCAGAATGAAGGGATTCACCTTTGCACCAGGTCATGGTGCTCCCAGCATGACTGGGGTTGGCGTAGTGGCAGCCTAAGGATGATCTGTTCTCACCCTACTCTGTCCACCCCTGTTTCCCATTCCTTTGATAACAAGGCAGGGCATCAACAGAGGAACTTACCTTGGGTCTTTCATCTCCAGCACCTTCCCCAGGAACTCAGAGGGCACAGCCAGCTCCTGCACTGTCACACCATCCCAATATGCATGAGGAAGCTCTTTCCCACACCAGGTAGGTGGCACAAGGAGACCTTCATGCTTCAAGCTGTCCCAAGACGTCCGTGGGCTCATGGATGGGCACAGAAAGAGAAAACTGTACACCTGGAAAACCCAGAAGGTGGGTCAGTTCTCCTGGCACCAGCAGAAGGAACACCATCAGGTATGTTGGGGTGGCTTTTGTATGTGTCTGTCCCATGTTGTCCACATGCTCAGTCCCTGCCACCCTCCTCCAAACCTCTCCTAGAGAGCAGCACACAGGCTGCACCTGGGAGCTCTCAGCCATGAGATGAATTTTGGCCATTTCTCCTAAAGTTATGGAGGATGAGATCTTTCAATAGCACATAGCTCCTGAAAGATGGATCTAGGCACATCACAGGCTATCTTACCATGTCTAAGCTCCTCTGTTCCCCCTAATGGCAGAGGTCCTGCTTTTAAATCTTATTTTTCTTGCCTATCTCTCTGTTGGAAACCACATTTTTCTTTTATCTATACATCATATCTTCTAAAATCTCTCCCTAAATCTACAAAATTGCACCCAGTAATGCACAGGATTAGAACTATTTTGTTAGGGACTGTCCTTTCCAGAGCCAGCAGGGTCAGGAGAAAAGAAAAAAAACAACCCACACGATCAATATTTTTTAAAAGCATGAGAAGCCTCAATCTGGTTTTAATTTCAAATGAAAAATATGGCTATTAATATATGGCAACGCTGCTCTACTGTACCAGTGAAGTATAGATAAAACCTGCGAGCTTAATGAGGCTCAGGAAAAATAAAATTTATAAGCAGATCTTTGCAAAAAAGTCTCTAGGTAATCTCTGTTCCATTTATCACGCTTTGGCAATCAGAAAGTAAAACCAGGCTTAACATAATGAAGAAAATCAAACAGGCTTTTTCCTCACCCACCCCACCCCTCTCCTGCTGCTCTAAAATAGCAGAATATAGTTATGGGGAAAAAAAAGAATCATAGAATGGCTGAGGCTGGAAGGGGTTTTAGAGATCATCTAATCCAACCTCCCTGCCATGGGATGCCTCTCAGCTAGACCAGGTTGCTCAAAGGCCTCATCCAACCTGGCCTTGGACACCTCTCCAGGGAGGGGCATCCACAACCCCTCTGGGCAACCTATTCCAGAGTCTCGCCACCCTTATACTGAAGAACTTCTGCCTAAGATCCAATCTAAACCTATTTTCCCTCAGTTTAAAACCATTTCCCCTCGTCCTATTGCTGGATGCTCTTTGTGAAGAGCCCCTCTCCAGCCTTCCCATAGGTTCCCTTCAGGTATTGGAAGGCTTCTCCTGGCTGAACAATCCCAGCCTATCCTCGTTGCAGAGGTGCTCCAGCCCCTAGATCATCTTTGTGGCCTCCTCTGGACTTGTTCCAACAGATCTATGTCCCTCTTATGGTGGGGACACCAGAACTGGATGCAGTATTGGAGTTGGAGTCTCACAAGATCAAAGTAAAGGGGGAGAATCACCTCTCTTGATCTGCTGGCCACATTCCTCCTCATGCATCCTAGGATACAGCTGAACCACATGAGCCCACTGCTGGCTCTTGATGAGCTTCTTCTCAAGCAACACCCCTAAGTCTTTCTCTTCAGGGCTACTCTCATCCCACTTTGTACCCAGTCTGTAATCATGCCTGGGATTGGCCCAGCCCAGATGCAGGACCTGGCACTTTGACTTGTTGAACCTCATGCAGTTTGCACTGGCCCATTTCTCAAGGTCCCTCTGGATGGCATCCCATCCCTCAAGTGAGTCCACTGCACCACACAACGTGTTGTCATCGTCAAACCTGCTGAGGGTGCACTCGATGCCATTGTCCGTGTCACTGATGAAGGTGTTGAACAGCATTGGACCCAGCACAGATCCCTGAGGAACTCCACTTGTCACTGGTCTAAATAAATAAGGAGGAACTTCTGCCCTCCTGTGGGTGCACAGAGAAGCTAACTGCAAAGGTTTCTTCCTGCCTGAGTAGACTCTGCGAGGCTGGAATTATTTAATATCAATATTTAAACTCTCCTTGGCCACGCACAACTGATGCCTGGGTCCTCTCTTCATCTGCCAGGGATGTGAAGGTAACGATGGCTGATAATTGAGTCACTAGCTGAAAATGAGAAAAAGCCAAAAAGAATTCCTTCCCTTGACATCTCCTGCCCAGCCACGTCAGCAGCGCAGCACCAGCCCCAGCCAGGCTGGGGGGACAGTGAGGCCACTGGTAGACAACATAGTTAGGGAGGCTTTGCTTGTGAGCTTTTTGGGGGTGTGAAGTGGTTTGATGATTGCAGACCCCTGAATATCCCAGACACTGGAGGGGGATCGGGCCACGTACCCCTGGAGCTGCTACGTGACAGCCTGGCCAAGTGCTGCTCTCTGTGTCCAAGCTTTTTTGGGGTAGACATGGGTGAAGCCCAAGGCATCGTATCCAGCCTTTGCCAGAGTGCTGTCTGCCCCACAGCACGTTTCTCTCTGGGGCTCTTGGCTCAGCAGCAGGGGCCGTGACCACAGAAGGGAAGATGGTTTTTGAGAAGTAGGTCTCCAAAAGCCCCAGATGCTACTGCTGGACCCCAGGATGGATGCTCTCCATCATGATGCTGCTGGAGGTGGCCCACACCCAGACGGGAGCATAAGATATCTGTGGTGCCTGAAGACTTGCAAGTGGTGGCTCCCAAACATTGCCACTTGTGGCCCCATTTCCTGGGCCACCCAGGATCTTAGCAGGAAAGTCTTCTTAACAATTGATTTTCTGTTGGGCCATTGGGCTGGAAATCCCAGCCATGGCATTGCAACCTTACTGAACAGCACCAAGCTCAGAACAGGAGGCCAGAGCATCACTGTAATGTGCCCAGAACATCTCCAAAAGCACAGCTTGACCTACCTGTCCCTTCTCAGCTGGACTTTCCCCATGGAGCAGAGTCATGGTGGGGCTCTTTTCCTTCCCAGTGCTGCAAAGCTGGGCTGCTGCACAGCTTCTGTGGCTTCTTGCCTGTGTCATCAGGGCTGTGTGGGGGTCCTTCAGCTTATGCGTCATTGGGAAGTGATTTCAGATCCTTGGGTGCAAGAAAAAATAGGTAGTGACAGCATTTCTCGGGTACAAACTGTGTCTGTTGCTGTGGACAGAGAACACGTGGGGCCGTGCAGAGGTAACAGGAGTTGCTTTTATTTCCTATTCCCTTCAGCAGTGGCCACAATTACTGTGCTTTGAAATCACTCCTTTTGCAGGCAATTAGGAGCAGGCAGGCCTTCTCGGCACTTAGTCACTCTAAAGCACATATGAGCATAAAAATAAGAGTAATTGCACCTTCTTGAGCTCACTGCAATGAGATTGGGTACGTGCAGCTCGCACATGTCTGTGTTTTGTCTCCAGAGCCACCACTAACTAAGGATTTCTTTTTCAGCAGTGTTGAGTGCACAGTTCTGTAAAGTGGGCATTTGAATGGTGCCTCTCCTCCCAGAGGTGCTGTATGGATGAGAATCACAGTGAGCATAAAGCTGGTGGCCACCAGAATGCCTCCATCCAAGGGCAAACGGAGTCTTGGCCCCATGCTGTTGGATGGATGTGGATTTAGTCTGAGGTTGGGCTCCCTAAAAATGGACTCAAAGAGCCTAAGAAAAGCATTTTAAAATGAGCATATGTTACTTGGTTGTTTAAGAAGCCTCAGGAGAAAGCACGGATCAATTGCTCTTCTCCAGCACGGCTCCAGGTGGAGCACCTCAAAAGGCAGAGCAGTTCTTGGGAGCTCTGAAATGGACATCACTGAAGCTGTGAAGACACAAAGCTCACACCATCTCACATCCCAGACCAGCATCCCGCCCATTTCAGGAGACATCCCAGGAGGATGAAGTCCTAGAGGGCAAGTTTTCTGGCTTATTTGTAGCTGTTCTCCCTGAAATTACTACAGGAGCTCCTGGGCCGTGTAGTCAGCAGCTTTTCCCAGCAAAACACCTGGGAACGTAGCAGAGCCATCAGGGTTTACTTCATGTATTTATTTATTCTTTCTCATTTGGCACATCCAGTATCACAGCCACTGAGTTATAGACACTGCCAGGAGCAGTAGCTGGAAAAAAAAAAGTTTAAGCCACTTACAGACACTGAAATGCCAGCTAAACAGAAAAGCTTTTGACCGTTTTGCAAGAGCAGCTTTAAAAACAGGATGTACAAACGCTTTATTTTGGGAGGTGTTTATCCCAGCGATCAGATGTTCCACCCTGGTAGCCCTGTCACTGCAATAAAAACCCTACAACTGAAAAGAAAAATAACAAAACCAAAACACCACACAGCAACAACAACACAAAAAAACCAAGCACAAACCTTAATTTGAGCCCCGGAAAAACAAAAGAGAGAGACATCCCTGACCCTCCAGCACCTGGGAAGAGCACAGTGAGTGTGCTGCTGCTTTTTGATGCTGTCTTTTCAGGGTGTTCTAAGTTGGGGGTACAGCACTTTTGTCCCAGGTATCCCTTTACCCTCATAGATTTCCCTACTAGACCCCCTGAGATCTGCAGAGCTGTGGCTGCAAAACAGACTCACGGTGACATCTTCTCCAGCTGCCTGTGTGGCCCTGTTATTTTACTGAGCAATCTGTCCCACCTTCTGATCACCGTAGGATCCACCAGGTCATGAGGACACCAAGACTCCCTCGGGTTGGGGACTGCTAATACATCTTGCCCAGCTCTTCTTTCCACTCTGAAGGTGGGATACTGAAGCAGAACACGATGCTGTGACTTACCCATGGTCAGGCAGGAGGTCCTGGAGAGCTGGACATGAGTCACCAGGTGATTTCAGCAGCTGCTGGGCCAACTTTGTCCTCTCCCAGTGCTTCCCTGGGAGACTCCTCATTATTTATGGGTGATCACACTCCTGCTACATTCGCTCAACAGCCCAAGCAGGTAAAACCTGCAGCGATGAAATCTCTGATTAAAACATATATTAAAACAAAACAAAAACAGAGATAAAATTACCAGTTGCCCACAGAGTCAAATAAAATTAGTTCAGCTCAGCCTCTCCCATCTTTCCTTATTGCTCAGCTAATAAAACCACTCACTAGACAACAAACTCATTTCAGCTACATAGGAAAGCAAGTCCTTGAGCTCACAGGTTACTCAGAGCAGCAGGAGAGCTCTGCCCAGTTCAGGGGATGTTCTGGGGCACTGGCTCTCTTGTATAAAAACTTTCTCTCATATAAAAAACCCCTCTACTATTTACGTGACCCAGAGTGTTAAGCACTTTATCAAACAAACAAAACAACAGCTCTCCACCGAGGGATAGGCACCAGGTATAGACCACGACCTCGCTTGGAGCTGTGGTGCCTCCATGCAACAGCCAAAAGTCTTCTTCCCGTTCAGTGGACACCCATCTAGAGTCAAGGTTTCTCCTCCACCAGTTCACATCCACCCACACCCTCCTCCTTCCCCCCCCTGCACACTCCAGAGCCACAGTTCACCTTGCAGGTGTCTGGGAACCCCCCCTGTCAGGGGTCCAGGGCAGCCACCAACTGTTAATGTGCAAAAATTCCAGTATGAAGCAGGCTGTTTAATGAGCATTTCTCTCCCCCAGGTAATGAGTAGTGATGAGAACATGCTCTGCTCTGGTACTGCTTGTGCCATAACAGCCCACCGAGGAGGGAGCTGGTATGTGAAGTGAGAACATCCTCTCTCCTCAGCTGGATCGTGGTTTCAGCCAAGCTCATCTGCATTAATCTTACACTCATTAAAATCAGTTGTTCTGTTTCTAATTCATCCAGTGCTGCCAAGCTCTAGATTTAAAAATTCATGAGCCAATGTCCCTGAAAAAGAGGGAAAAAAAAAAAAAGGGGAAAAAAAAAACCCACAACCAAAACCTGAGTTCATCTTAAGCAGCACAAATATTTAAAACAATCAGAGAATTTGTCTAGCTGCTCCTCTGCGCTCGAAGCTTTCCACTTGTGTTTTCAGGAGGGAGAGGAAAATGAACAAAAGCTGAGATTTTTGCACCATTGTGCGACTACAGAAGCTGGTGCTCACACTTCCTGAAGGCAGCCTCAGAAATTGCATCACTCACGATGAAAACCAGCAGACTGAGCGGAGCAGGAGGCGCAAACTCATTTGGCTCCCCTTATCCTGCCCTCAGAACAAGTGTCGTTGCTGAAGTGACAAAAAGAAGCCCATCCTGCAGACCCCAGGGCAAGCTGTCCACTGGGTTTTACTGCAGTGAGGTCAGAAGCTGAGAAATGATGTCAGTAGTATTTTTCCAGCCTTGTTTTGGACAAGCACATAGAGCTCTTGGTAGTCCCCAGCCCCTCTGAAGACATGAGAGCAGCATTAGACCCATAACAGAGATGCAGGTCATGAGACCCAGCCACCAGCAAGCCAGGGCTGTGGGAAAAGCCAAGGCACCCCATTGCAACAGGTCATGCTTTGGTTGGCCTCCAGCATCCACTGCAACTCTCAGACCATCTTTGTACCCCACGGTTCCCTCGCCCAGCTTCCCAGAACCCATCCAGTTATTTCTGCCCTCAAAGGCTACATGGGCAACGAGGACTTTCCTCTCCAGTGAGCAGCCAGGCGCTCTCTTGGATGCAGAGCAGCACCCAGGAGGAATGTGCAAGTTAACACTAAATGTAAATAATTACTTTTTAATTCTTTACGTGGGAGCAGCAAACTAGACATGATTTTTAATATGATCCTAATTAAGGTCACCAATGACAATAGCTGGAGACAAAGACAATAAACACCACTTAGCTGAAGCAGATGGGGACTCAGAAAGAGCTCTCCAATACATCTTGTTCTCAATAGCCAAAATGAAACAACGCTTTTGGGAGTGCCAGAAATGTCCCAATCCACAAAAAACACCTCAAGTCTCCACCAGGCCTTGCTGACCCAGGCAGGGGTGACTACACCACCTCCCCTGGGTCTCTCCACAAACACTGCCCAAAGGCACCGTGTTTACAAAGTAAAGCTCAAGCAGGAAAACATGGAGCCAGACCAGTGCCAAACCTACCTTGGGAGAAGGTCAGGATTAACCCCTCGAGAGCCGAGCAGAATTCATTTCCTGAAGAAGAAGGAGCATAAATAAAGATGGGTTGTCAGTGAGCTCTAGCGAGTGCTGCTGCAGTTATTTATAGAAGACATTCATTTTCTTCATGATCTGGATAAATATCCATTAGCTTTCAAGGTGATGAATCAAGTATTAATTAACCTGCTGGGGAAAAAAATAATAATATGGATATTAATGTTTTAAAAAGAAGCTTCCAACGGAGGAAAAAAGAAGAAGGGAGGGATTCTGAAGTTTTCCAGTAAGGCTTTGCTGTATTGGAAAGGGGCAATGAGCAAAGAACGGGCTCGTTGGATGCACTTACTGGGAATGTCAGTCTCTGCTTTGGGAACAGGAAAAAAAAGCTAAACCTATGATGCTGCCATTCCTACAGAGTGTCAGGGTGGAGAAGAGCTTGGAGTGAAAAGCTACTGGATGTTTTTCACCTGGCAGCAACAGTTCCCACACCCCTTAGAGGTGCCAGCTCTGGGCAGGGCCCCAGTGCTGGGTGCTGGAGCCAAAGCCCCTGCCAGCGCTGAGCCCTTCTCCCCAGGAAACCATCACATGCCCTGGTAGGGTTATTTCTCCTTCAGGCACCAGTGCAGGGATTGTTTCTTCCTTCCAAGTTCTCTCTAGATGTTCAAGCTACAGACTGGACCTTTCTTTGAGCGCAAGCAATGAAAACCCAGAGCAACCCTTAGGAAATGAGCAGAGCAGCCAGAACATGCTCTGGCTGTTACATGCTCATGTAAACAGCATCCAGACCTTGGCCCTCTGGCTCCCCACCTTCCTCTGTCCCACTTGGGGACCTCTTGAGCTAATTCTCCTTTTTTTTCCGACTATCCACAAAGCAGCGGCACCCCATGGAGACCAGTGGGGCTTAGCTTGAGTAACATGGAGAAAAGAGAAATACTTCCTGATGACGAGGATTATTTTCTAAGCAAATCATGCCCAAATGAGATACGACACCAAAACTGGACAGCAACAAGACACAAATTTCCTGATGGCACCAATACAAGACCTGCAAGACCACCTTACCATCGTTCTCCCAACACATTGGCTTGGGATGGCTTGACTGCATCCCTCCTTCTCTCTGCAGCTCCTCTCTGGCAGCTTCCAAGTGCCATAAATCAGAAGTTTGGTCTCATTATTTTGCAAACTGAGATGCAGCTTTCCTGCATTTAATGAAGCACAAAAGATCTTGTATGAGATGTGGCCTTCAGGATCGACTTCCTTTGCTCCACCCCCACGTACCCAAATCTTTAACAACTTTTTTTTTTGGTAGGAAAGGAAAAAAAAGAAAGAAAGAAAAAGCATTTGCAGTCAGCCTGCTCCTGCCCAATTTTACCTTTTTTTTTTCTCTCTGCATATTCCCCAGTTCTCTACCCACACATACCCACACTACAGACAAGCTCTCCTAAAAAAAAATGGAAGGAGGACTAAAAAAACCAACAGTAATCCAGGGCGTCATCAACTTCCAGGAATGCAAACTGGCTTAAGAAACCACAACTTCTTTTTGTTGTTGTTATTTTTTGTACGGGTTGGGTTTTTGTTTTGGTTTCTTTTTTTTTTTTTTAAGTCTTTTACAATTTTCTCCTTTAAAAAATGGCCTGAATTTGCTCCTTCTTCACCCTCCTCAGCCCTCTACCCCCCCCAGCTATATTCAGAAGACATTTCTCGCCAGCCTCATTTAGCTCACATTTCAGGGCAGAGCAAATGTGTGTGCATGGGGGGGAGGAGGGAGGCAGGGATGATGACTCAATTAGGCACCTAATAAAAAGCTGATTTCAGAAATGCCCTTTCCGCCTGCGAGCGTGACGTGAGCGGCAGCAGCCGCAGAACCAGTGCTGCCAGCTCGGTCCAGCCTGCCCAGTGCCTCCCTTGCCAACAGAGGATGGATTCCTACGGTGAAACGTCTCTCATCCTGCATTCGGTGTCGTGTGTGCGATGAGGCATCTGGTGCTTCATGTGAAAGACACCTGATAGATCACGTTGCCAGAAGGACTTCTGTGCTATCACCGAGGCTCTTTTCACTCGGGGGTCTTCCCGCTCCGTATTCTCCCGTTCATCACCAGGCCTTGCAGACCTCACATGATCATCTCAGCCCCAGAATAGGCAGCTGAGCTCCTGGTCCTGCAGTCACCTCTTCTGTTGTTCCCATCACTCCAGCCGCAGCTTTCTGAATCCACAAAGGAAAGTCCCAGAAATGCAGCAGTTGTTACACAGATGCCATTTCTCGTAAAGGCAGCACCTACCACTGCTTTTCTCCAGGCATGCACCAAATTGGAGGGGGTGGATGAGAGACTTGGTGCCTATTCATTCTCCTTGCAGATGGTCAAGCCACAAAGCACCCAAGCGAAGCCGCATGCTTCCTTCCAACCTTCTCGACTTGGCCAAGACCCAAACCACCCACCGGTGGACTCGTGTTGGACTTACACGCTCTCTCAGAGTGCATAACCTTCTCTCAGTGCAACCTCCCTGGCAACACGTCCAAATCCGTTCCTTTCCCACGTACGCAGTGCAAGTTGAGAAATCTGAGGATTTCAAGTTAGATTTTGATTTCATGGGACTGGTCAGGTTTAGCTGAGACGATCAACCAAAACCTCACAAGCTTTGGCATGTTAGAGCAGCAGGAACTTCAACAGAAGGAAATGCTGCGGAATTCATACCAGTAATAACCAATTCCATATTAAGAAGAGCTGAATTTTAAAGACGTCACTGTAAAACCAGCAATTTCATAACCAATAACCCTGCAGGATGCTGGATGGATATCACAAAGGAGCACAAAGACATTCCTGGGACTGCATCAACCCTCTGTGAAGCCTGCTACAAGGCACACCAGCCAGCTGCTGCTCACCAGCAGCTACTGATGCCAGTGGCCAGCTGGACTGGGCTGAGGACTGGTCTGGCTGTGCTGATCGTAGTCTGTAGTAACTGACATCGCAGCGGAGTGGAAGGCCATAGGGTCACGGTGTGCTTGGTTCCATCAACAGCTTTACATCCCTCCCACAACGCAGCTGGTGGTTTCCTTTGTAGAACAGACTATTTCATTGCACCAGGAGGGTCCCTGTTTAATTTTGCTCTGGCTAAATATGACCAGTTTTGTGGCTGGGTAAAGAAACTTAACTCATTATTCAATCCAGCTTGCTTGGATGTTTATTTTCCTCTTTCCTCAGTGAGCCTTGGGGACACCAGGAGGAGTCCAGGCGGGAGAGAGCTCTGAGCTGTGACCAACAGGCTGCTCTTCCAGCCAGGGGAGCTCCAGAGAGGATGAGGTCCATGGGGTCAGTGCCAATGCCAGCAAAACAGAGCAGGAAGAGCACCAGCCGGGTAAGGATTTATCAGCCAGCCCAGGCTAACACATGTATTTTCCATTGCATAAGCCTGTCCTCCTCTCACCAGCCCAGTCCAGCCCATGGGAGTGTTGGCCCACATTATAAAAACCTGGATTTCTAGCTGCTTGCTGGAGATAGCACATCCCAGAGTAACCAAACGCAGGGAAACGATCCTGCCCTTGGATCTGTCCTTTTCAGCCACGAAAACAAGTTAATGTTGGTGTAATTAGAGGGCGACTGTTATTTGCTATTGAGCTTCATAAAAATGTGAGGAAAGATGTATGCATTTTAATTAAGTTCTGGGAGGAAAAAAAAAATAAAAAAGTGTACCTGGCTAGACTGCAGAGAGATGAACTCATTACTTCATTCACGTCTCACTCTGCTGCCTGTTTTCTTCTGCAACAGAATGATCAGCCCAAGCTGCAGACAGCGACTTTAAAAAGCAAATAATCCTTCCGAAAAGAACCAGGACAGCACTTCTGTAACTCCTACATCTCTGAGCTGGGAACCTTCTCACAGCCACGTTTCTAGCGAGACCGACGGGCAAACAAACATTCAAGCCCTTAGAAATCTGAGGGAGAGTGCTGCCCAAAGCAGGGTGTCAGGAGGGGACCCCGACAGAGCTCACTGCAGATTCTTCCAGATGGCTCCTGCAGCTGCCAGACTTCTCTATGGACTGCCCAGGTCTGAGCTTCTGCTATGGAACAGCCTGGGCCTGACCTGCCCTTTTCATCTCAAGAATGCACAGCTGCAGAAGTGAGGTCTCGGTTCCTCTTGCAGAACGTGGCTCCAGGAGGGTGGATTTGTGCCCCAGCCATCAAGGCCACACTGTGAACAGGGTCATGCTCGTACCCACGCTGCACACAGTGAGTGAGGGATGGGCAGGTGGGGGGGTTCAGACACCCAGCTGCCTTTGGGCGTGTGGCAAAAAGAAACTGTGAAATCCATCCGGAGTCTGAACAGCAAACAACTAAAACCCTTTGCTAGATCTAGAAATTCTCCAGGGCGTAGTGAAAGACACAGCAATCATCATCAGCCTCCTCTCCTCTGAGAGTCAGCTGAGCAACCTTCCGCATGGGAAAACACTTTCTGCTCTTCTCAAACACTCAGACCTGCTGTGAAAGCCACTATTCCACTAACAAAGTCAGATAAAGTGTCTGGGGCTTTACAGAGACTATAATCTCTTTGCTGTTACTGCTCCTTGTACAATTAGACCAGAGCAGGTAGATCTTGTGCTTCATGCAAGGTGCTGGTTGATAGTCCCAGGCACCGGGGAGGAAATCCCCTCAATAGCACTGCAAAGCCCAAGGCACCAGGATCCTTCCCCAGCCAAACACTTACACGTTTAATCCCCATGGATGTCATTGACACAAAACTATGTCCTTAAACACCTCTTCAAGTGCTTTGTTAAACAGTCTTGTAGAGCGAGCTACAAAGATGAGAGATCACAGAATGGTTTGGGTTGGAAGGGACCTCTAAAGCTCATGTAACCCAACCTGAGCAGGGCCATCTGCAGCCAGAGCAGGGTGCTCAGAGCCCCGGCCACCTCCCCTGCAATGGGGACAGGGATGGGGCAGCCACCACCTCTCTGGGCAACCTGGGCCAGGCTCTCCCCACCCTCAGTGGAAAAAATGTCTTCCTTCTACCCAGTCTGAATCTCCCCTTTTAGTTTCAAAACACTGCCCCTTGTCCTGTCCCAACAGACCCTGCTCAAAACTTTGTCTCCCAAGAGGGTTCCTTCAGCTTCATGGCACACGTGTGATGCCTGCTCCAGGTGGGACAGTGGCCAGCAGGGGTACAGCCTGAGGCAAAAACCTTACATTTCACAAAGAACTGACAAAATTAGGCAGCATCTGGTCACTACCAGTGACATGATCTTTGCAGGCAGTGAACTCAGAAAGTCCCTAGTAGCTGCAAGACTCAAGATGCCTTTGAGAGATGCTGGCAAGTCAAAGCCACAGAGTTTCAGCTTGGTCTACCATAGGCACAGGCTCCCTGCCTTTCCCGTCCTGCTGAGAAGAGCTTGGCTCCAAACCCAGTGGGCTGACCACAAAGGCTGCACCCACATGAATGTATTTGTTAAAACACTCATTCACACTGTAGCCACGACGCTGCCTGGAGGAACATACATCAGGCTTTTTGTCAAACAAAACCCATTCCAGCTGCCTGGGAGGATGGCAAAATTCACCGTCGCGCTGCTTTGAAGAGTTTACAGTTCACAGCAGCACTCTCTATCTGCAGTTGTTTCCATAACCAAGTCCAAGAGAGCCTGTGAGCAGGAAGGAATTAGGTGCTCATGCAAAGACCATTAAGGTCAAGGGGAAGCTTTCCATTGACTTGAGGGTGTTTGGCTCCTGGCCCTGGGCATTGGGATCCGTTGTGTGGGATTTAGAGCAGGAAAAGAGAGCAGGACTTTGTAGGTTTTCTCAGCATTTCTTACACAGCTGAGCACAGAAGTTCTCTGTGCCCATTTCCCTGCATGTAAATTAAGAGGTGACTGCTCATCTGAGATGCAAGGCCCTGACTGCCCATCTTTGGCATCTGTTCAGTTTAGGCACCTCCTCCATCCATCCTGGAGTAGACAGACCTAACACCATAACAAACTGGACTAGTCCTCTCCTACAGCCACAGGATTTCTTTATGGGTCCCAACACAGATCCTGATGCACAAACCACATATGATGTGTCAGTCCACTGAAACCCAGAAGCTTCAGCAGGTGTGAAAAGCTTGTTAATCCAAAGTGCAAATCTACATCAGTGATCAACCTCCTACTGGGATCTAGGTGGAATTTCACAGATTTCCCTTCTATCTGTTCAGCTGCAGCCAAGAGCCATGCACAGGAACGTGCTTGTCTTTTGATGGAGTGCAGGAGTATGCACCAAACCAACAGAAGATCTGAGCTGCCTCCATTTCTACACAAAGAAGCAACAAGCTGATCTTCATTGCTCAGGACTTAACCTCTGGAAACAGATGCTTTCCAAGGAGCATCTTCCCAAGCACCCCAAACTGCAACCCCACGATCCACAAAGCACCCTGGGAAACTTCACAGGCTCTTTTAAAGTACACCACCAAAGAGCTCCCTTTCCTGATAATAAGAGCAGCAATGGTTCTCTGGGCTTGTAGTGAGACAGTCTGTCAGGTGAGTCTAGTGAAGTGCTGTACCAGGCACTGGTGTCTCCCAGTCAGACGTGGAAGGCACTGGCACTTGGAAGACGCTGGTTTGTGTTCTGCCTCAACCCCACACCCCCAGCTTCACTTACCATCATCACTTCATTATCTCCTCCTCTGGTGGTAAAAGCAGGGCGGACACTCCACTTGGCACACCATGAGAAAGGTTGTACCAGCAAGGGCAAAAAGAGGAGGCTTCGACTTGGTGCTTGAGCTCCATGGGCTTTTCAGGAGGAGGCATCCAGCAGTTAGAGACACCATTCCCACTCCTCGTGAGCAGCGTGAGCCTGGGAGAGAAGCAAGGCTGTCAAGAATGAGTTATTCAAACCACAGGGAAAACCTCTGCCTCCTGGCAGATGCTCATGACTTGGGCTGGGTTTAGAAAAACAGAGGGGACCAAACCCTGCTTCAGCCTCCAGTGGGAAATAGAGACAAGATTATGCTAAGCTGCAAGCAACTTGATCCCAGGAAGAGGAGAAAGAAGGGTGGAGAAGCAAATGCATCCCAAACCAACTCTGCACAGCCAAGCTCTGCCAACAGACTTGTGGAGCCAGACAGGACAGAAACATCTAAAGAACTGATGGCTTTTGGTGGCTGCAAACTCACGTCGACAGTGCCATGTTCAAGGGGATGGCCTTTGAGCAACGAGGGTCACTTTTCTAAGATGACTTGACAGCGATTTGACTCAAAAGCCATGGGCCAACTCAAAAACAGCCTCTGCAGAATGGTGGTCTGCATATTCCCTCTGCAGAAGCTTCCATCCCTTTGCCCGGGCATCTCCATTAGCCTGGAGAGAGATGCATCCACCCCACCATGAGAAGTCAGGTGTGGCTTTTTGTCTCCAGAGGGATGTGGTTTTAGGAAATGAGCTTTGCTACCACCTGCTGCAAGTTCAGTGGGACACGCTGCCAAATTCGACAGGAACTAGGGTCTCATTAGCGTGACCGAGGCTTTGGCAGAGGGAAGGCTTCTCAGCTTCCCTTTACAGGGCGTGCCGAGAGACGCCGTGGCAGGAGTTCAAGGCAGGGCGGCGTGCACCGTTGCATTATGAAGTCTAGACAGCTCTGGAGCCCTGCAAGCCTGGAGGAGGCCTTTTCCCTGCCCTCGCCTACCTCTTCAAAGCCCAGCAGCATTCCTCAGCCAGGAGCGATGCAAGGAAATATTTCATTCCCTTGCTCTAACAGCCCCTTTTGCACTACTGTCTCCTTCAAAACCTCCACCTCCAAAGCTCTGCCTGGAAGATGGGTGGTTGCCAGCACTGCCGCACGCTCGCCAGCACGAACTCTCCTTTGGCTAAACACTGCCAGGCTCCTCAGAGGAAGGAAGCAGGGAAGAAGAATTTTTTTTTAAAACTGCCTAAACTCCATATTTTTATTCCTACCTGGAATGAAAACAGCACCTTTGGAGCAATTCTTGGAATAGCTGCTTTTAACCAGTTTAATTCCTCCCTTTTCCTCACTATGAGCTGAGTAGAGACACCCACCTGCCTGAGACTTTGGTGCCTCCATAGACCTCCAAGCAGCGCTCGCTCCCTCCTCCGTTAGAAGACTCCAGGCTGCAGAGTGCCCAAGCAGCTGTGCTCATCAATAGCTGCAGCCAACCCCAAAGGGAGCAGGTGACCTTTTCAACCTAAACCAAAGAAAATAAAATATAAGTAGTTTTAATTGTTTGGAAGATTTCTGTTGGGTCTTATCAGCTACAGAATCACAGCAGGTTAGGGGTTGGAAGGGACCTCCAAAGATCATTGAGTCCAACCCCCCTGCCAGAGCAGGACCAAAACTAGAGCAGAGCACTCCGAAATGCATCCAGACAGATCTTGAAAGTCTCCAGAGAAGACTCCACAACCTCTCTGGGGAGTCTGTTTCAGCTGAATGTACCTCTCAAGAGCTGAGGGGTAACTTGTGCTTAGGCAGCATTTCAGTCACTCCTGAAATACCACCTGGGGGCAAGGCTGAGGGCTAGAAATGCAGATGACATCAGGGTGATGCCTCCCCACCTTTAACTGCTCAAGCTGTGGCAGGGTCTGGTGACAAGGACTCTGTCATTCAGCAATAATTTGAGAGGAAAAAAATAGGATCAAATGATGATCCTTTAGAATTTGCCAGGCTGCCTCTGCCTGCACCCCAAGCACATACACTCTTTCCTCAAGTGGATTGATAAGCGCTCTGAAACAGTACCAACACACACCAGATGCTGGGGAATCATCTCCTGCTTATGGCAATTACAAGGATGTCCCAGAATCCAATAAAACAACTGAGAAGATGAGCATCTGGTGGTGGCTGACAGGCCCCGACACAGTGAGATAAATCTATGTAATAAAGAGGTGTGATTTTTTTTTCTGTTGTTGCTTGAGTCATGCCATTTAGCACTGGATACATGCAAGTCCTCCTCCCTTTGGGGATTCTCCTCAGGAGGGGGTGAGCAGAGCATCCTTCCTCCAGCGGGATGCTGAGCAGCTCCCCCTATGCAGCCCTTTCTTCGCTGAGATCCAGTCACCATGTGCTGATCCATCAACCCCATCAGCATCACCCCGCCGCAGCTCTTCAGAGTGACCTGCAGAGCCATCAGACAGACCTCCCGCCAGAGAAATCACCAGGCGAGACCATCTCCCTCTGCTCTGACCTTGCCCACTCCATGCTGCCAGCCAAGGGCAAAACTCCACAGCTTGAGATAAGAGAACTTGCCACGTGTTCGGATTTGTTAAAAGACGCATGAAGTGGTGAAGCAGTGAAGGTTGCTTCCTACATAAATCAGCCAGAAAATAACCACCGTGCAGAGGGAACGCTGGATTACACCCCAGCAACCCCATCGAGCACAAACACAGGGGCAGACACACGGCTGAACAGCATTTTTAAATTACTTAATGGGCAAAAACTAGAAGCAATTGCCAGCAAATTTTAACGGTGTGCAAGGCAGCAGAGCTGAGCCATATTTAATAGAGGAAAGAAGATAAAAACGTAATCTCCCAAGGTCTGATAACGTGGGCTGTGCTTAGATATACTTCAGCACATCTTCACGCAGCAAATGCCAGCGTAGCTGCAAGGATGTTTTTTCTCAGCTCGGACAGCGATTCAGGGACTCGGGGGTTTTAAGATCAGAAGCCACCATTAAAACATCTCACGTGAGCTGCTCTTCGCTGCAAGCCAGAATGTTTCAGCCCATAACTGAACAGGGTTGGAGGTTTGATAATTTAGAGCTGTTTGCAGTGAGCGACACAGCAGCCCTTGCCCAGAAGCCAGGGCCAGCCTAGCTCCAGCTACTCTCCCTGCCAGGGCCCTTCTCCCAGGAAAGATGCTCTTTAATTCAGCCCCCATCCTCATTATTCCCATTTTCATTCCCAGAATTTTCTCAGACAACACAGAAAATAAGCCAAAGAAGAGAATAGTGTGAAGAAAAGTTGGTGAGCAAACACCGGGGACCATCAGTGCCAGCAAACACCACCCATCTGGGACCATGTGTTCCCCTTTGGAGGTCCCAGCAATCACAGTGAGGGGCATCCCAGGTTCCCAGCCCTCCCACCCTGCTGAAATGTATCATGTCAGGAAGACTTTCAGGAGACCACCTCAACATGAGGAAAATCTTCTTCACTGTGAGTGACAGAGCCTGGCCCAGGCTGCCCAGAGAGGCTGTGGAGTCTCCTCTGGAGACTTTCAAGCCCCCCCTGGCTCTGTTCCTGTGTGGGCTGCCCTGGGTGACCCTGCTCTGCCAGGGGGGTTGGACTCACTATCCAGAGGTCCCTTCCAACCCCCACCATTCCACGATTCTATGATGAGACCTCCAGACTCAGCCATCCTTGGAGAATCTCCTTTTCATTCCATTTTCCTTTGGGCTTTTCCTAAAGGAGAGATTTTTCTCCACATAATTTCCCCACAAACACGTGAAAAGAAACACGACCAGATCTGTTGTCGCAGCAGCATCCATTTAAAAAGTATTGAGCAGACCCAAAGTCACATAATAAACTTCCAGTGTCGCTTGCAATGTTGACATTTAAATAATTTTAAGAGTCCATTTTTATGTAAACTTGTGCTTATTGTTTACTTTTGGTAAGATTAAAATGCGTGGCATCAGCTCCAGGTCTTCAGGACTGTGGATTCAATTTGCAGAGGGTACCTGGGAGAGAAAGGGATGTTTTTCCTAGTGAATAATACTCTTGTTTGAAACATCTTAAAGGCTACGAAACCATCATTCTGGATCCTGACTCATGTGAAAGCCAAAGTTAAAAAAAATAAAATAAAAATTCCACTTGGAGTCAAATTCACTTTATTCCTTTCAAGAAGCTGTTGCCTTTCTTAAACCTTTAACTTTGGTCCTTTCTCTGAGATCTGCTCGACTCTTTGTGTACCCAGTACCTAGGCTAACGAGTTCCCCTTCTACTACTTAGGAGCTTCCACAGCACAGTGTTACAACTGGATTAACTACACAAAATGCACTTTTAATTTCCCCATTAGAGGGACATGGAAAATGTGCTTTAAAGTATGAATTTAATGACTAAGGATAAAATTTAGAGCGCCCACATTATTTGACTTTAAAAGCATTGTGCAAATATTTATCCAATTAAGGCAGCAAGTCCCCTTGCAGGGAAGACAGTTAAGATATTTTGGCTCCTGTTTTTCAGAAAGTAAATCTGCGATGGAGTTTTCCTAAGTGTCCAGTGACAAGTACTGGCAGCAGCACCAGCTCTCTGTGCAGAGAAAGGCGCTGTGCTTTTGGAGACCAAAAAGATCCAACCATGGAAGCCCAAGGTTCGGCATGGCCAGGCCACCCTGCTCCTCCCAGGAGCTATAGAACCATAGAATAGTTTCATCTGGATGAGACCTTCAAGATCATCAAGTTCAACCTTATTCCTAGCACTATCAAAGCCACTAAATCATGTCCCTAAGAAAATGAAATGAAACCCTATCATTTCATCTGGGTGAGGGACCTCTACAGTATTTAATACAACACAGTGTTAACATCACCCAAGACCACAGAGTGAGGTTGCCATGAGGTTTTTTTACCTGAAAAATGCTGAACAACAGGAAAGCACTTGACTTGTATCAGACCAAATCCAGAGAGTATCAAGCCTGCAATTAGCTATAACTAGGAATCCACTCCAGCAGTGCTCCCCAAGGCAGGATCTGTGCACACCCACACAGGTGTTAAACCAACGCAGGTAGAGAAACGTGTGATGACCACTTCTCCCAGGGCTGGCCCATGTGCTCTCTGCACGTCCCTGTACCCAACCCCTGACCTTACACCGGGGCTTACACATGACCACATAGATCCTGAGCAAGGAAATGGTTTGTACCACAGTCAGACCTCACATTTTTACAGGTAACCCTCCCAACCAGCCTGCTCCCTTCTCAGCTGCCCGAGTGATCATCCCCTGGCCAGCCACACCAAATCTCAGGCCCAACGCCCCCCTAGATAAGCACACAAAGGTTTGTGGTGTTTGTTGGGTTAGGGTTTATGTGCTTTTCTGCACTGCAGCTTTTCCATCTTTAATAAGAGTAGATAACCTGCTGATGCGAGATCTCCTGGTGAGCAACAATTACTTAATTCCCCAGCATCCCCCTCCAGACCTCTTCAGCCTTTCCCCTCCACCATCACTCAAATACCAATGGGCTCCTACCCAACAACTTAGACATGGCCAAACCCAGTGCTATTTTTGCATCGCTAATGCCCCTCAGAGCCTCTGCCAGCTCTCCGAGTCACATCCAGGATATAATGGGAGAAGCTCAGTCCACAGAAAGAAGAATTCAGTTGTCACCTTCTTTTCAAGGAGATTTTGCTCTTGTGACTCCCTGGCAGTTAAGATGCGCTTTAAAATCTCCCTACTTAACTGTGTCTCCAGCTAAAGCTAAACATTGCCAGATGAGCAAAACACCCCAGTGCTTAGGAGATCTTGCTACTTAGGGACCTAGCAAAATGACAGCAACCTCAGCTATAATTATTGCCCTGTAATCTGCATGTCATGAATAACTGCGTAACCCAGCAATAGCTGCAATCACTGCACGCAGCTATTTGCTCTTTGCGTTGAAATGAACTGGAGGGGAAGATGGACAGCAATTGAGTGCTGTGGAAATACTCAGTCATTTTCAACCTCTTTCTGTCAACATTTTTCCTAGAGGAAAGGAGCACTCTGCCTTGACTCTCTGAGCTACCTTCTGCACACCCCAAAAAGCACCCATCGGCCCCAGTGCGAGCTGAAGGCTGGGGAGAAAGGTGGGTAATTTGGGAAAGGCAGAACAGATTTTAACCATAACTAAAGTGGAGGCTTTTCTCTTGCTCTTCTTTGAGCCATTTGGTTCACAGATGTCCCTTTGGCAGGGAGCTCATTTTCTATTAGTGCAAGAGATTCACCGATTCCTCTTATTTTAAATCCTATGGGTAAAAAAAAACCCAAACCCCAAACCTCAACATTACTGTTGACTTCCAGCAAAGTAAGAAAACAGGAAGCAAAGCTGACAGGCAGCTAAGGCCCAAATAGTCCGAGCTGTTTTGATGGCAAGAAAGCCAGAGGAGCCAGCGGGCAACTAGTCTGGATGTCGATCCCCCTGATCCAGCAAACACATCTATTCTGGCATCATTAGGAACAGAGCAGTTGTCCTCTCGAGGTCCTTTCAAGCTCCTCCATTTGTTCGGGGTTTATTTTTCAGATTTATGCTGCATTTATTGCAGAATAAGCTATTTAATAAATTCTTGTGGCGTAGCTCCCTACACAAGCATTCTGTTCCAAAATCATTACTTTTATTACTGAATACTATGTCTGCAAGGAGAGTTTCCCCCAGAAGAGTTATTGCCAAACAGCCCGTTCCCATCAGCCAGCCGCTGAGCCAAGGTTAAGATGACCCCGGTGAGCAGCAGAGATTCATCCAGTCAGGAGAGGGAAAAACATGGATATAAACACCAAAAAAATAAAAGGGGGGAGGGAATAAAAAAAGCTCAGGAAAAGCTGCACAGGGATGTGGTGTCTGGGAAGAGGAAGGCTCTTCCTCACCAGCTCTCACACACCCATAGCATCCTTCACCAGTGGGAAGCAACAGTTTGCTGCTGCTCTGCTGTTTGCTGCTGATCATCCCATTGCTCTTTACTTGATGGTTTTAATTGTGGGTTGAAGTGGAAAGGGGTTTCCTCCTTGCCCTCAGTATAACAAACGATACTGAGGAACAGTTTGTGACTGAGAAGTTCTGTCCCTTTTCTTCCCCTTGTGGTTTCAAAACAAGGGCATTTCCAAAAAACCCCAAGGTATAGAGAGGTGCTGGAATGAAACACTAATTTATTATTATTATTACTATTATTAGGCATAGGCTTGCCTTTTGAATCTTGTCACTAAACCCCAACGCAAACAAGCGCATGGCTGACTTCAAGCTGAAGTCTGGGGCACTCAGCTCTGCTTCTGCCTGCAGCTGCAGGCGAGGGCTGAAGCATTTTGGAGGTTTGGGGATCCAGAATCTCCTGCCCTTCCTCCCACCCTGCTGTGACACAGCCATTGCTTTGGCAGAGATGACCCCACTGATGGAGCACAGCCTGGCTGGTTTTCACCCTTTTTCTTCTTAAGCTTTTAGGGAAGGAGCAGGGAGCCACCATCTCCTCCATCATTTTCCTCCATCTCCCTCTGCAGAGCCTTTTTCACCTGAAAACACACAAACCCAAGAGCTCTCCTCCATCCCGTGACTCACCCCTTGGCACTTCCAAAGTCCTTCTCAAATCCTTGATCTCACCTATAACAATATGTCCCCAGGATAAACCGAAAGCATCCACCCGTACCTGCTTTCACAGTTTCACTTTATCTTCCTACTACAAAACAGCCATAATTTTACAGCCTGTCTGCCCGTGGTTTTCACGGGGACATTCATAACAGCAAACAGCAGCCAGGATTGTATAGTTTCCTCTAAATAATTTAAAGCACTCTTCTTGGAGACAAAGAGAAGTCAGCCAACCTCCTCCATGGAAGGACATCATATACTAACTACAGTTAATTCATGAGATAACTTCTTATCTACTGAGAAATTAATGCTTTTTGTTTTTTTAACTATATACTCTTGTTTATAAAGGTGTCCCTGTTGCTATCACAGCCTATGAAAATAAAATAAAATAAAATAAAGATTGTCTGTTTAATTTTGTGGTCTGGATAAAGTGGTACTGGGCTGGGAGTTGAAAGGTTGGGCTCCAGCTGTGATTTTCCCATCAGTGGAAGAAAGCACAAAGCCCTTCATTTTCTCTGTTCTGTGAACGACCCTTGTCCCATCCACCAACTTCCTTTTAAATTATGATACAAGGAGTCCCACACCAGCCCTTGGTGGTTTTACTGAGAAACTGGTGGGCAGATGAGCTACTGGAAGGTTTGGGAAATGTTACAGCAGTTTCAAATCCTCTGCCCTGGGTTTGGGTGCCTGGCCCAGCCAGTGGCAGAGGGAACATCTGTGCCTCCTCTCAGCCCTTCTGCTTGGTTTCCACTGCGCTGTCTGCTAACAATAGGAAAAAAAGAAAGAATAATAAAAGCTCCTCTCTTTGAAAGCCATTAAAATAAGAATAATAATAAAAAAACCCTCTGCAAACAATCTGCGTTTTATCTTCTTAATAGCTCTAAAGCCTCCACTGGTGTCCAAAAATGATTGCGCTCAGCAAGGGTTGAAGAATATTCTTTTCAAATCATAGACCAGCTTTTCCACTGAGACCATTACACAGTTAACTACCAATAAAAGCAATTCAGCAAACGAAAGGCTGACGAGGGGCCGTGCGCACCCAGCCCGGCATCGCTCGCAGATGAGAAATGTGACTTGCTGTTATTTAACCTTTAACGAGACAGACGCGCTCTTCCCTTCCTCCTCGGCCGCCGCGACGCCAGCCAGAGAGTCCGGCTGGCGGAGACGACTGTTTGGCTTTTACTATCTTGGAAATCAGATCTCACCAGCTCAACACAAGCTGAGTCACTGGCCGGATGGCCCAAAACCCCCCAGTGTTGCTTCAGAGGTCAGTGCTGTTTCCCCATCCGCCCCAGCTCGTCCGAGACAAACAGCCCCGTGGCACCCGCTCTGCAGGAGATGGCCAGGGAGTGGTGAGAACAGGCAACCGTGCCCACGTGCTGGGTTGTGTGCAGGTCACCACCACCTTTCCCCGTGAGCTCTGCTCGTTACCTTTTTTGGGATCCAGGGGGTGGTGTCCATCAGCCAGACTTCAGATGAGGGAGCAGGGAGCACAGCCAGAGCTTTCCCAAACACCGTGCACTGGACGAGGGTTTGAGGAGTTGCTCACCACTCTGGGACAGGTCTGGTGTTGGGACCTTCATGGGAAGGTGTTACAGCCACCCAAGCCTTTGCTCTAAACACACACTGGCTTCAGAGACACTTAGAGGAGAAAAATGCAGGGAGAAAGCAAAGTTGCACTGGAGAAGACAACCCAGAAACGTCCCCAGCACACAACAGCTGCTCTCTTGGACCGTGAAGGTGGTTTCATCTTGTTTGTGCTTAGCAATGCAAAAAGCTAATTGCCAAGTGGGATAGGAACCGCCCGGCCTCCTGAGCCCAGAGCATGCTGAGGCCAAGGGGCTGAGCCTGGAGGAGCAGCCAGGAGAGGTAGATGGGAGGAGGAAAACGAAACCACATGCTGATGGGAGCTGCTTCCAGGGCCCAGCAGGTTAGACAGGGAAGTGTTAAGAGGTGTCGTGCCTGGGGCATCTTTCAACTTCTATCTTCCCTGTCCTGCAGCAAAGGAGGCTTCAGACCTCATTCCCACTTTGCACATTTCTAAACGTGCTTCCTTTTATACCCTATAATTGCATTTTTGTACCAAAAAAAAAATAAAAAAAATCATCTGGAGTGAACAGGCTTCCTCCCTCCAAAGATTAATCTCCAATGCAAGTGGAGAGGCACTAATTGCCCTATCAGGGTCTCCAGGGCTTTCTTCTGTATTGTTAGCTAACAAAAATGTGTTCTTAATTTAAGCACTTAGCCCAAATATTTCATTTTTAATTACAAGCTGAGGCAGAGCCCGAGACATCCCAAAGCAACTGCGAGTGTTTCCCACACCAAACCAGTATAGCAGAGACCAGGGAGGGGATTTCACACCCTGGTGCTGGAAAAAACAAACCACCTGATACCTGAGGGTTGGGGGTCAGGCAGAGGGGACCCCACCAAGCACCCTGAGAGAGGTATCACCCACCCCCTGCTCTGAGAAACAAACCCAGGCCCTGCAAGGGCTACAAACAGGCTGGGTGAGGACAAACCTTAGAGGCAACCAACAGGCAGCACTTTTATAGGCAGCACCACTCCCAGACTGGCCCTTTCCTGACCACTCCTGCTGGGTGGGTGGTGGTCCCAGCCCATGGCTCCTCCCCCCCACCCCAGGAGCTGGCAGTGACCCCTGCCCACCACCCCTGCCTGCACTGGGGGTTCTTTGGAGCTGGCAAAGGGGGATCTGCTGCTCCAAAGGCTTTGGGTTCAGCAGCTGAGCTGGGAGTGGGCACTTGGCCCTGAGAGCAGAGGGGAAAGAGGGAGATGAAACCCCACAAGGGTCTCGGGCACCTCCCTGAGCACAGTGTCCGGCACATCTGTGCTCTATCTGGGTCCCTCACTTGCCAGAAATCTGTGTCGGATGCAAACACTGAGCCTCTGATGTAGGGTGGGAGCCCGAGCCAGCAGCTGCACCTCCTGAATCACATTATGGGTGGAAAGGGTGTGTGAGAGGAGGGTGGTGGAGGTGGCTGGCTCTGGAGGGGCTGCCATGGGGCTCTGATGGGGGCCCACAGCCAAAGCCCTGCGGAGGAGGACAGGAGGGAGCAGCTGGACGTGTGGTGACAGACCAGCAAGCCCCGGCCACAGGGCCATGGGGCAGCCAAAACCATCTGCATCACGGGGGCAGGGGAACAGCAGAGACCTCAGACACGAACTCACATTCCAGAAGAGCTGCACATCAGGCTGGTTTTTCCCTCGGAGGGTCCAAGCTGTAGCTTTGCTTCTATTTCCAGCCCCGTGCTAACACATTCCCAGGCTGAATTGCTCCGTGTGGGGTTTTTTCCCTCCTTACCGGGGATCCAAACAGGATTTACCTTTTTTTCAGCAGCTCCTTGTGCAGAGCAAACCCTTTTCTCCACCACACCGTGGGCTCTCCATCCCCTTTCACACCCCCATCCCCCCAAACCACAGCTGCTGCCAGCACAGAGCAGCTCCAGTGTGGAAGGAGGGAGAAGCTGGACCTGGTGCTCTGAGCCCAGACTGGACCAGCTGGACTGGGAACAGGACTGGAGCCGTGGGATGTCTGTGCTGTGATGTGCTGGGAGACATCGTGACAGTGAAGCAGCAAACACAGTTGGCTCCTCCAGGTCATATTTTTATTTTCTTTATAATGTTGTGTAGCTGCCTTGGCATTTAATCCTTGTAATTAATGAGAGTGAAAAGGCAACAGTTCTCATTTCCTTCTCCCTTTTACAAACATTATAATCTGCGGGGTGGGACTGGGACAGTTCTGGAGCATTTCAAGTAGAGTAAAAAAAAACAAACCAAAAAGCAGCAGACAGACACATTTACCTTTTGGCAAGTAAGAGGCATCTCTAAGGAAGATGACTTTAAAATCAGTAATGTGTGAAAGAATTCAAATTACATACTTACATCTCCAAATGTTTTAGGTCACGTGCCTGGAAAAACAAGGGGAATATCTTTTGTTTATTAAACAATGACTTTGAAAATGACCTGCCTGGCTCCTATCTGAAATCCAAAGGAAGTCTTTCTTAACATGAGATGTCATCATACATTTATTTAAAGCTTTAATGATATGTTTGGGGACATCATCTACGTCTGGATATTTCTCCATTGCAGTTGTCTGGAAGAAGGAGCCTTTTTTTTTTTACTTTCCTTGCTTTTTTTTTTTTCATCTTAAAATAGTAAATGAGGCCAATTATCTCATGGCAATTCCAAACGATAATTTGATTCCGCTTTCGCTGTCAGTGTCCTATCAAAGCAGATTTTACAGGTTAATTTTAGGAACACATCCACGCATTCCAAGCTGCTCGGCTGAGCCCCGCTGAGACTCGGGGTGGGAAGCAGAGTGGTCCTTCCAGTCTGGGCACTGCAGCGGCTGCACAGTCCAGCTACAGCCCGAACCAAGAGACCAGAATACGGTGAGATACTGCGGGATGTGTGTGGGATGGAGATGAGCTCCAAGCAGGATCCTCTCGGCTCCCACAGGACCTCAAGCCCCAGCTGAGCGGGGAAGCAGCGCTGGGCTGGTGGCCACGCTGGCAAAGCCCTGGCAGCCACTGGGGTTACAGGACCATTGCTGAGATGTCCTAAATAATAATGAGAAGAGGGGTTTTGTATTCCAGCCTGTCAGGAGCTGGCAGTCACTCATGCTTCGGGAAGGGCCATAGTGCTTCAATTTCTTCCAGGTTAAGGGGATTGATTTATTATTTTCTGTTTCTTTTTAATTAGCCTCGTTAAAAAGAAACGATCTTCCCGTGGAGCATGCAAATAGCACAAAGACACGGGCCCGGCTGCTGTTTTGTTCCTGTTGCATTTGTTCAGCATTAGCTTCACAAACCAGGAAAGATTTAATAATGGTTTCTGGGAGAGATTAGCAACGGGGAAACGGCTCAGGGAGGATTAAGCACAAAGCAAGTATTAGCCAGGTTTTTTGATGGAGTGTTTGCCAAAAGTTGCTCTTTAAGTTTAAAGTGAGCTGACGAGTGCCCTTCAGAGGGCTGACAGCCTCTGAGCAGTGTTTGCTCCTGGTGTTTCACTTGGGTTAGTTGAATTCCAGAGTTTGTTAACTTCAGCTGGTTAATATCAGCTCTTTTTAAAAGTAAATAATAAAAAAAAAATAGATGAATCCTCTTGTTAGTGCCAGGCCATTGCTTATCATTGGGCTTATGATGACGCTGGCTTGAGGAAGCTGCCAAGATGCCCAGCCCATGGAAGGCCTGAAGACTGTGGGGTATCCCCATGCAGAGCGTGATGCTGCAGCACAACACCCCTTTGCTCTCTCCTAAGCAATGTGGTGAGAGGCCTGGTGATCAGTTTTCCCCTCTTTACACCCCATTTTACATCCTGAAAGCTTCTTTTCCCCTTTGATAACAGGAGGCTCAGCTTTAAGGCTGGTGGAAGCCTTTCTCGTCCTGCAAACCCTAACTCATCACCTCTGAGCAGATTTTCTGCCTGCCCAGCACTCCCAAAGCCTTTCCAGTACTGGCAGGAACCTAAAATTTTCCCGCTTGATACCTTACATGTGGCTTAGAGCAGAAAGGAATCTGAATGTAATCATTACACCAATTTCACCCCCACGTGGCACAGAAGTGTGGGCACAGCTGGTGTCCCCACACAGAAGCAGAGCAGAGTGGGCAGCACATCATTTGCCCCCACTGGTTCTCACTGGCCCGTGGAAGCACCATTTGCCATTTGTGCTTATGATTTTTCTTACATACTGTGGAAAATACGTAAAACTTTATCTTATAGAAAGAAAAGCCTTAGGGCAAGCCCTTCCAGGTCCCTCCAGCCACAGCCCAGCTCTGCCCAGGGGACCATCTCCTTGCCCCTCAGCAAAAGGGGGGCTCCCAAGCTCCAGGAGAGATGCTCAGCCAACATCTCCGCTGATGCCTGTTTGCACAGCCCAAATCCCCCAATCCCAGCACACTTCCCAGAGCTCCCTTCGCAGTGCTGCATGCAAAACTGAACTCTACTCCAGTCAGATGAAAACAATCGACTTTTCCCTCTTTCTGCAGTTTATTTTTTGTTCTCCCTTCAGCAGAGTGCTGGAGCCAGGCTGGTCTAGTCACACTCCCTTTGTTTACAGCCGGTTTCTCCTCCATTTCCCACCCTTGGCCTGGTGCTCCTCAACCTGTTCCTTGCTGGGCTCTCCCACGAGGGGTCCCAGCCCAAGCACATCCCCACCGCCAAGCCTCCCCGAGCAAACTGCAGGGAGGAGTTTCCTCAGCTGTTTTCTTTAGGAATTAAGAAAATAAAAGCAGAGTCTGAACCATGTGCTGAAGAGCGCTGCAAGAAGGGCTGCAAGCCCTGCTGTGTGGGGTCAGAACCCCCCCGGGGCTCTGCCCGCAAATACCCAAAGGTGTTTCGGCACCTCAGCCCCATCCCCCGACTCAAACACC
>JANHFX010015381.1:0-14542 GCA_027560015.1 Chloroceryle amazona | reverse complement strand
CCCCTGGATGCTCAGCAGCACCCCACTCGCTATCAACCCAACGGTGAACCAAGGGCCCCGACCCAGGAGCTGCTCCAGCAGCACCTCTCTCCCTCCGCACACATGCTGGGGGCTGTGCCATAGGGCAGTACTCAGGCCAAGCTGCTGTCTGAACACATTTTCTGTGTGCTCTGCCTGCACACAGGCAACAGCAGACAATGCTCATTCCCAGCTGAGGGAAGCAGGCTGGATCCTGCAGGAGTCATGCACCATCAAGGGCATTTCAAGCTTTTGCTTGCACTTTCTGCCCTGGGCAAAACAACGTGTCCCACAGTGAGCAGCCTGCATCATGGAATCACCTCTGGGAACTGCTGCTGCTCAGATTACAAAGGATAGCAAATACTGAGCCAAAACTCTGGAACAGGTAGGACATGTAATTACAGACCCAGAGTCTGCTGTAGCCCAGGGCTGGCTCGGGACCAAGTGACAAGGTCTAGTTTGAGAATCCATCATCTGAACTTCATCTCAGGAGAAACACCATAAGCACAGGACCCCTCTTTCTCAGGAGCTGCTTCAGAGCGTCTGCATGAGGGAGCACACACAGCCCAGAAACTCAGGCATGGACATTTTAGGGGGGCACAGACAAAAACTACTGCTGCTCATCTCACCCAAGTCCTTACAATGGGCAGTGTGAACCCACCACGACAGTGAGGCAACGTTCCCAAAGCTGCTTAAAACACAGCACGCAAATACCTTTGCAGCATGCCTCAGGCCCCATTTCATCATGGCTGTGGTTGACAAGAAGTACATGCAGCAATGCTCTATCCAGGCCAATCCTGCTCCTGATGTCTTCCTTCTCCTGGAGACCTGGCCCTGCTCGCCGGCGTTCTGCAACACCATGCCATAACCTGCATGCTCACAAGCTCCAGTGCTTTTCTGCACAAGGAGGTGGCTGTGGTTTGAAAACTCCCAACTCTCACTGTTGCTGCAATGAAAAACCAGCAGAGCCAGAAATTACTGACAGCAGCAGCAGGCAGCACTATTTCCTGGTCTGGGCTGGTTAGCCAATGCTGAGCACAGCCAACGTCACAGCCACCAGCACCGAGCACAGCCAACCTCACCAACGCAGAGTAAGGACGAGTCCCTGTAATGGGACATAACCTCTGTGATCACAAGGGACCCGCACATCTTTAGCGGAAGCATTTAATCTCACCCCAGAAAGGTCATTTGTAAGTGAACTTCTGCAAAAGGTTGGGGTTTGTTTTTTTTTTTTTTCTAGTGAGCAGTGCCCAGGGGCATGGAGAGCCTCAGGAGAACATGGCACCTGCTGTCAGGAGACTAAGGCAAAACCAGGAATGGAGGCCCGGCTGTTTTTGCAGAGGGTGAAGGAAAGGGGAATGCGATCTGTTACAACCACTCCCCTGCAGAAAAGCCTGTCCTTTTCTCCACCAAATCCCCGAAATTGCAACCCACCTGCGGCTACCACAGCCGTTAATACACAGTCTATTAAGCCACCCTTAATCGAGCTGCCAGTACAGCACACGCCTGCCACAACACACTGCACACCAAAGGGCAAAAACGCAGCAAAGCGAAGCTGAGAACAAAATGGCAAAAATAAAAAGGGCTATCAAAATTTCAACTCTTAGCAGAGTTCTGCAGAGCGAACCACTACCAAAGGCTGGCAGAGCTCATCCCCTCACACGATGGTCCACAAGCTGACTGCCAAGGAAGAGGAGCAGGCACGATGTGGAAGCACCAGAGGATGACACACCCAGGCAGTTCATCTGTGCAGAACACCAGACAAGTCTCCTATGTGAGGAAAGATGCCACGCACACACCTGTGTGCTTCCACCTAAAGCACTGCTAATAAAATGTTCCACAAAGTACTGCCAGGGACTACAGCCCTTATTTTAGACAGTCGGATCAGGAATAGCAAGAAACCTTTCAATCTGCACTCCCACCCGATCCGTGTGCAAGTTGGAATGAGCAGCAGTTTGGGACAGGGACAAAAGGAAAAAGAAGCAACTGCATGGGGTTTGTTTTGTTTGTTTGTTTGTTTTATTAGCAAACAGACTGTATCTGGACATCTAGAGGGAATCAGCCCTTTCCAACATTAACTCAAATGTCGCTGTCAATCACTTGCACCACTCCCACATTTCAGTCTTTTGTCTCTCATACAGGCAGAACCTTTGGGTAAACGAAGAGCACAGAAACACAAAATAATACAATATATACAGGTTTTCCCCCAACCAAAAGGACTGAGATTTTTGGAGATTAGCAACACTTTGTTCATTTGACTTTGCAAGTAATATCAAAACATCTCAGGCTTTAAAAAAAACAAACAAAAACACCCAAACAACTACAATATTCACAATATAAAACTTAAATACATATTTTAAAAACTTAAAGAACTGCTAATAGCTATTGATTTATCACAGCTGTCTCTCAACAGAAGCTCTGCTGAGGAAGCACTGAGAATTTAAGGTTCACAAAGCAACATTCACATTCTGCACTGCTCCCGATCAGAGTTAAGATGCTGCCACACTCATGAGACAGTGCTACTGGAGACTTACCCAGGAGCTCAACTCAAATATTGACAGGATACAGCAAGGTCACAGAACAAGGCAAAGGCCCACACTGAGTGGGGCTGCCCACTGCCCGGGGGCAGGAATGCAGGTCCACACACAACCATCACAGGCACCTCTGATCTAGATGTCTGCAATCCCAGCTCTACAGTTCATGGCTGGGCAAAGAGAGCAGAAAGGACCAAGAGGTACGTGACACTCCCTCTCCTGTACTCCTGTGTCCTTTGAACAGTCACCGAATAAAGTGACTTGAGAGAAAAAGCTCATGGGTCTGTCTCTTCTCTGGTGTAACTCTGCAGAGTGCAACGGAACTGCACCACGGGGGCTCTGCCCCACCGTGCTGAGGGTGCAAGCTTCACACAGACTGAGCGGACAAGGGATCAAGAACCTACAAGGGAGAAGTTCAGTCCACCCTTATGCAATCTCATCCATGACAAAAGAGATCATTAAGTGTGCTTGAAAGGCAAGAGAATCACATTTTGCCTAGGAAATCTGGATTCTGTCTTGGAATCCAGGTTTGGTTATTTCATTTTTGCTTCATGATTCAAAGGAAGCAGAAACCAGGACAAACAACAGCTACAGTATTTATCTCTTTGGTAACACCTGTAAAAGTCTCTCTAAGCAATGACTGCATCATAGAAGCCTGATAAGGTCCTGTAGAAGCTTCACAGACTGAAAAAAAACCTGGGGCATGAACTGGGAAAATGCCCAAAATTAAACAGGGCCTGTGGGAGGGCGAGAAAGACTGCCCAGGAACTGGATCCCTTCGATTCCTCCTCTAGCCACAAAACAGTGCTTCAGTGAAAGCGGATCCCACATATACAAGCAGAATTGGTAACCTCCAAGTACAGACAGAAAGTCTGCAGTGCATTTTAGGGCATTTGTTTAAGGCAAAAATGGGTGAATACTAGCTGAGGAGCCAGGCAGGCTTGGCAAATAGTCTGCAGGTGTACCAAGCAGCTGCCACACACTGTCACAGTCCAGTGGCTCCATGGATCCCATCACTGCTGGTCACACACTACTTTTAAACCCAGCTCAGGTAAGCTGCAGCCTTCCTATGAATGAAAACTACCTGTTATGTAAAATGCCTTTGTTTAGTTCCTTATAAAACTTCACATTCAAAGTCAGTTTCCATAACTAGCTCTCCCCTCACACTGACAAGACTCAGCTGATACAGGAGAGGCTGAAAAGGCAGCAGAGGACCCACATGCTCCTTCCAGCTGAAGACACAGTTTCCTCAGAACAGGCTGGAGTCTTGAGCCAGAACAACAAGACTTGCATTGCCAAATATTGTATTTTACCTGTTTTTTGTCTTGAGTAACAGCATAAGCTGGTGACCCAGTCAGCACATACAGCAGCAAAGCAATGAACAGAAGTCCTGTCTACCTCTGCAATTTCCAACACAGTAAAACAAGAGCACTGAACAAGAGGCTTGTCCAAAATGATCTAAGGCTGCCATGAAGCACTGGTTGAGGGTTGAAATCTCAAGTACCTGTTTGAAATCCTAAGTACACAGAGTCAGAAAACCACACTTCAGAAAGTATCCACTACTGAGTCACCCCCATACAGCTGTCACCAAAGCAGCTTGTATGGAGCGTATTAGAAAGGTGCATCTTCCTTAAATTTCTGGAATGACACCAACTAGCTGCACATAGTCTCCCCAGATGAAAGACTGTTGACAGCTGCTAACTGAAGCCTGCGGTAATCTTGAAGTCCACCACAAAAGTTTTATGTAACTGAAGCCTGCAAAGGAATGGGAGAAGAATAAGCTTTCTTCCAAACCAGTGATGGCATCCACCATAAGAAGAGTATTTGGAAGTGGATCTCAATTAACTGCTAGGCCACAGATCCAACTCCAGAAAGTAAAGAGGCAGGAATTAACAAATCAGTAAGAAACAACCTGAAAACAATCATTCCTGCCTTTGTTTCGTGTAGTGCAGACCATAGGCTGGTTTATATAACTCTTCCGCCATTATACTACTTGCTGCTCTGTAAAGGGTTAAATTCTGATCTTACTCAGCGACTGCATCCTTTTAGATGAGATAAATGGACTCCCAGGCAAAAGAACCACTGGGAAATACATCTTCCATGCTGTGACAACAACATGCCTCCAACTAAAAGGATGGCTTAAGGTCAGCTTTCGCTTCCTCAGCATTCCGCTTCTCTTGCTTTCTTGTCACTGCTGCTAAATTTGGTTCAAGGGCACTTGAGACTTTTAGTAGAAAAGGTTTTTTCCCTTCCATTAAAACCCAGAAGGTTTACTATTTACTATGACCACGTAGAAGTAGAATCTGAATGTGAACTGGAAGTCAGTGTTATTTGAGTACTGCTACTGGAGAGCTAAGAAGATAAAACAGTCCAGATTTCCTGCTTAAGGGCACATCTCCATTTTGCCGGCAGCTGCAAGAAACAGCTTATAGTTTATCATGCTTGAAAGCTGCACAAATATCCATTGGGGAAGAGAAATTACTCTCCTCTACTTTTTGGTTGGAGAAAAAAAAGATTTTAAAACCATTTTCCGGCTCCACCAAGAACCCCTATTCCCTGTTTTACCTCTAGGAACAAGGAAGTAAGTTGAAATTTTATGTGGAGAACAAATATTGACACACTCATTAGACCTAACAACTGAACTCTCTTTTTAAAACCTCATCCCTTATTCAGTTGTAGTAGAACAGAGGATTCATTAATTTGGGATTGTTTTCCTGAAGTGACATATGAAAAAGCTGCCCCTAAATGTCATTTCAAGAGAACATCTTTATCCCCACCTGAGGGCTCTGGGGATAAGGGAAGACACCAATACCAGCCTAATAATAATACTCATCCCTTTGGGCTTTTCCTCTTCCGAATGCTTTGCAAAGAAAAAGCCTCACCACATCCCTGTGAGGTAGGTCAGTAAGTATTATTCTATTCCCTTAATACAGATAAGGAAACTGAGGCAGAGAAGTTACTCTCCTGAAGGCCACTGCGTGAGTCTGTCTCAGAGATGGAACTGGAAGACCAGACTCCTTAGCTCTCAGAATTTCCCTTTCTCTCCCATATCTCCCCTATTCGCCATGCAAGTCTTGATGGAGAAATGAGCAATGCAGAAAGGGGCTACAGTGCCACATTTCTGACAAATAGCAGGACTCCTAAGTACTACTCCACATACTCCAAAAAGGATTATTAAATATACAAGTACCTTCGAATTAATGGCAAAATGACTGCACACATGATAAAGAAGCCAACATCCAATACGAACCTAGCTTAATAAATAAGTAAAGACATGCAGCTGCAGCTGTGGCTGGGTGCTGAGGGGTCCTCAGCTCAGGAAGGTCCCAGATGCCCAGGAATGAGCGCACATCATTCCTGTGACTCTACTGCCACGCCGACGAGTGCGTGTCTGATAGTGCGCCCGTGGAGTTTATAGCCATCCTGAGTCACCAGTGCGATTGTGCCCGGCTGCATTCCCTCAGCCGGCACATGGCAGACTATTTCGTGGTCATATGGATCATATTTGCCACCAACAGGGTTCATCTTCTGAAGGCCATGTTTGGCAAATACACTTTGTAATTTAGCCTCTATGAGAGAGAGGCCTTCGTAGATTTTCGTTAAGGTTGGATTTGGATTACTAGGCTCCGCTTCTTCTGCGGCACTCTCAGCAGTTTTCTCCAAGATATCTGCTACCTCCACAAGGTCCCTGCAGAAACTCTGGATCCCTACAGGGAGAAAGAAGCAAAAAGTAAATAAAGGGCAGTTCTCAGAAGGTAGAGAGCTCCGGCACCAATGACAGGCACAAAGTCACAGCAGTGTGAGAGCACCTTTAAAGCTGCTAATTGATTTGAACTGTTACTTTAGTGAGAGCAGACAGTGTCTTCTGTGCCCTGCAGCCAAAGCTTTAGTGTTACATGGGTAGTGATCTGCAGACTGCCCAAATCAAGACTCATTCAGGAAATGCACATCTAAAAACAAAACCTCTCAAAACCAACTGCACCGATTATCCCAGAACTCAACAGCCATTTCATAGCACAATGGGTAGAACCACAGGAAAAATACAGCAGCTACCAGAAGTGACAAAGAACCTTCCCAGATTCAAGTACTACGCAGAGTAACAGTTTCTCATTCTCCGAGATGGTGCTGACAGAGAGCAGTGATTAAACAGCAGTTTTTTTTCCCCCTCAACTGCCTCTTTTGCTAAAGCTACAAATTCATCTCACTTCACTGATGCCAAGAGATTTCTTTTATCAATTTTAAAGAACATTTGACATAGTAATTGACAAGCTTTGTCCCAGGCAGGATCTACCTCCTAAAAGCCAGAGCAGAAGAGAAGAGATTGTTAACAGCCTATTAATATAGTAATGGAGATCACAGCCTGATGACAGAGCTAAGAGTATGAAATACACTCTGCCAGAGCCAATCCTCAACATACAGAAAAGCCTGTTATTTCAACCAGGTCAGCAGAACTACATTCAACTGCACAGGGCCTAGTTTATTAAAAAGAAATAAATCACAAACCAGTCACCGAGGTAAACCTGATAGGACACAGATGGACGTAAGGGAAAAAACAGTGAGTAAGCCCAGACACCAGGAGTCCAGGCAAACATCCTGTCAGACTTTACAATGAACGAGGTCTGTTCTGGGGGAGAGAAAAGCTGTTGATCAGCATTTTACAGGCTAGGCCACAGCAGTAATGCAGCTCTGCCTCACTCTGCTTACCAAAGAGCTTGGCATCTTCCACAAACTTCTGCGTTCTCCTTCGGACATTCTCAGAATCTGCCAAGGCCTTCCGGTATCGCTCCTGTAACCACAATAGCAAGGGGAGACTTCAAACAAGGAGGTAAAATCCATTTCCAGACAGTCTGCAATCCCTTAGCAATGCTTTAAAAAGAGCCCACTTCCCCTCAGAAGGTTGTGCTGAGCTCCTGGGTTTTCATTACAGCCAAACCCGAGTCCCACTCCTACTGATTAATCAGCACAACTGCAACTCCCTCAAAAGACCCCAGTGAAGGCCAGAGGTATTCAGGGTGCAGCTCAACTGAAGCCAGCGCTGTCATGCTGCTGCTTTTCGCATGACTCACTGTGGCTATTCAGACACTCCTTTCTCCAGCAGGCAAGTTGGCGGTCTCAGCAACAGATCTACAAGCCGCTCATTTGTTGCTTGGTGCAGTTGTATTCCGAGAACAATTATCTCCAGAATCGCCCGGTGCTGTGGTATTTAATCCTCTCCTTAGTCACTTCTGGTCTTCAAAGTCCCTATAACATGATCCCTACAATTTCTACCATACCACTGTCACTAAAGAGGACTTTCCTTCTGGACAGGCTGGAGAGTTGGGCAATGGGGACCCTAATGAAGTTCAAAAAGGGCAAGAGAAGACTCCTGCACCTGGGGAGGAATAACCCCCTGCACCAGTGCAGGTGAGGAGCTGAACTGCTGGAAATCAGCTCCATGGAGTCCTGGTGGACAACATGTTAACCACAAGCCAGCAATGGGCCCTTGTGGCCAAGAAGGCCAATGGCAGCCTGGGCTTTATTAAGAAGAACGTGACCTGGAGGTAGAGGGAGGTTCTCCTCCCCCTCTACTCTGCCCTAGGGAGGCCACATCTGCAGTATTGTGTCCAGTTCTGGGCTCCCCAGTTCAAGACGGGCAGAGAATTACTGGAGAGAGTCCAACAGAGGGTTACAAAGATGATGAGGGGACTGGAGCATCTCTCTTAAGAGGAAAGGCTGAGAGACTTGGGCCTGTTTTGGGGCTATTTAGCATGGAGAAGACTGAGGCGATTTTACCAATGTTCATAAATACCTAAAGGGTGGGTATCAAGGGGATGGGGCCAGTCTGTTTTCAGTGGTGCACAGTGAAAGGACAAGAGGCAATAAGCACAAACTGGAACACGGGAAGTTCCACCTAAGCTTAAGGAAAAACTTCTTTACTGTGAGGGTTACAGAGCCCTGGAACAGGCTGCCCTAAGAGGTTGTGAAGTCTCCTTCTCTGGAGTCTTTCAAAGCCTGCCTGGACATGTTCCTGTGCAACCTGCTCTGGGTGAACCTGCTTTGGCAGTGTGGTTGGACTGGACAATCTCCAGAGCTCCCTTCCAACCCCTACCGTTCTGTGATTCCGTGTGACAGTCTGGATCCAGTGTGACACCATACATGATGCTAGTCACGACAAAGTTACTGCCATTCCCTCTCTGCAGTGCCGTGAACGAATAAACCAGACCATCTTCAACATACACTTCTGCCTGCCAGGAACACACTCTCAGTGTCTTGCTCCTAGGTACTGCTGACAGACGGTGTTTTTGGGGGAGGCAGACTGTACTTTCACAGTGCACCGTCTCACACGGAGCACTGCTGTTTTGGAGGCTGCCATAGCACAGGGGCATTGTGTGCCTGTTACAGGGCTTACAGAAAAACCCGGGGCTGAAAGACAGACCAAGTCAAGGGGATCAAACAAAACACAACAGTGATGCTGTCAGCAGCATACTCACAGTTAAATCCCGGACTTGTTCTTCCAATTTGATGGCTTTGTGCTCTAAGGTACAGTCAGCAAGAGGATGCTTGGGCTCATCACGGGGATCTTCTGGGCCACACTCATCTCCTGTACTTCTCTGCTGAGCTGCAGTGCTGAAAACACAGGGGGACCCCCTGAAATACAAACTAGCGACAAAGGAGGGAAGTTAAGTAACAAATAGGTCAACAAGAATTCTAGTTCATTGTCATTGCTAAAAGCAGACTCTCCTGCATAAGATACACAGGATTCCGATAAAATTTTAGCTCTTTTCAGAAAATAAGGACAACTAGCACGGAAACATAAAAAGATGGATTTTTTGAAAAATTGTTTTACATTAGACTCCCCTGTCACTACAGAGGCTGTCTATCGCATACATACCTTGCAGTCAGATTTTCACAGGAAAACAAATTGTGGGCTGCAAATTTGTTGACCTCCCAGTGCATGTGATCAACACCAGATGAGACAAACTTCAGAAACATTTTTGCAAGGTAGTCTTGAAAAGTAGGCAGGCAGTATAAGGCTCTTTTCACAGTTGTTTTATGAAAAAATCCAAAGTTACGAGCAAAATCCAGTAAGATCTGCAAACCCACAGTACTTAATAAGATAGGCAGGCAGAGCCCAGCCTGCTACCTGAGGTGGTACAGTGACCACAAAAGGGCAGGACACACCAGTAGAGTGGCTGTGGATTTCTGCAGAGCATTTCAACAAGCAAGGAAAGACATGGACATCTCAAGCTGCTGGCTAATGTAGGATCTAGTTCTTGGATGCTCTGACTCATTTGTTCTCCTGGGTGCAAACAGACATAGTACTTGGTGTATTCAGTTTTCCTCCTGCTGAGTGAAGAGGAGCAGAGTATGAACCTTTTGCCAATCGGTTCTTCTCACAAAGCAGCAATCACTAGACTGTACCCACCTTTCATGTCCACTGCACAAAGAACAGTTAAGAAATCAAAGAGAACTGTCAGAGACACGAACAAGTTGTGCGCATCCCAAATATGCCAGAGCCTTCTGCCCGTACCTTTACAGCTGCAGTACCTGTGTTTAGAAAAGGGACTGAACATGCCCACTGAAAATTGTCCCTAATATTCTCCAACAGTTCTAAGCACTTAACTGTTTTTATCTTTATTGTCAATGAAAGAGTCACAAAGACAAAAAAAAACCAAACCAACCACAAAACAAGCCCAAGCCTCAGGTGCTGAAGCCTGCCTTATCTCCAAAGTCTTTTTCATCCCAAGTATGCTTTTCAGCTAAAAAGCACATTTGTCAGTGGTTCTTGTTAGTACAGCAGGTGGAGCTCACCCAGGAGGCTGACTCCGCAACTTGCAGATGAAATGATGAAACAACCAGAGTCAGATAATTGGACAGAGCTGTATAAACACTGCCTAGGTGCTTAGCAGCCTATTCAGCAGCGTAACAAACTCACAGGTTTCCCAAAAACTAGGTAATAGATGTCTGTCTGAAAACAGTTTGGTCAGAAGATGATCAAAACCAGCACACTAGATGCTTTGAAAAATAAAGAAAAATACTTCTCACTTCATTCTGTTCTTTTCCAGAAAGCCTGTCACTCCAAGAGCAAAATCAAGAGTTTTCACTCCCTCTCCTACACCACTTGCTTTTACAAACTGACCTAGGTTGGACCCATTCCCAACAGCGTGAGGCCAACGCCTCAGCCCACCTCCCTCTCATGCCATATACAAGGAACAGAGTCTGCAGAAGAAAATCACATTTACTTGGAAGCCAGCTGCATTCAGGAAACCTTTTAGTATACACTTAACAAGGAAAAGTATCTCCTTTTTTGGGAACACTTGGGCTCTTCCTCTGAGCAGGGCTTTCAGCATCCAACTTCACATATGGGTTTTGCATATACTAAGTGCACATCTACTAAACGAAATGCAGCATGGTACAGGAATCACCGCCCTGGCGCTGACTCAGACTCCTGTGTTTATACAGCACATTCAACACTGCACAGACACACTAATTTAGGCCCCAGAATCGATGTGGCCAAGTTCAGGTTACCAGCCTTGCACCATTAAGCTTCTTACTTTTCAGCAAGGCTTTGTCACTTGGGTAAAATATTGCAGAAGCTCATAGCTTTTGTTTCTGGGTCTGTCAAATTGGTCATGAGACATAAGCCTTGTTCTGCAATCCAGCTAAGCTGAGCTGCAACTGGAAGGGACAGGCTTGCTCCCCTTATTCCAATACTGAAGTGGTGCAGAATGAATGTTCAGGGAGCTAAATCAGCTGAAAACTAACCCCACAAAACAAAAAGACTTCTCTGTCTGTGTCCCTGAATAGGTTTGCTGACAGATCAGATGAGTGCAAGTGTCAGCACAAAAGAGAAAACAGACATATGAAGCCTGGTGAGCTGTGGGAGGGAAAATACGGGGACAGGAAGAGGTGTCCCACTTCGGGTGGCAGCCAGGGCTTAAACCAAAGCACAGTTTAAGAGATTTATATCTGCCCAAAGACCACCAAGCATCTCCTACCACTCCCTCTTTAGCAGCCCTGATGTTCCCGCATTTTATCTTTAATACATGGTTGCATGACAAACCTCCCCCCGAAGGCATTTGCATATGCAATTTTTTATTAAGTGGGTACTTAAAACCTGATCTGTGTATCAAATCATCCCTTTTCAACACACTCCACACCGAATACAAGTCTGAAGGTGCCTCTGCTATGTACACTTCCTCTGGAATAGGACATTCCTCACACTAATCTTTAAGGAACCAGGCCAGGGGCCATCACTAAGCTCTTTTCAAAAAGCTGCCCAGCCACTGCAGTTCTGGGTTCCGGCAATGCCAGCACAGAAGAAACCCCCACATTTTACCCCGGCTGTAGAAAAATCTGTTTGGGACACAAGACCTCACCTTGAATGATTTTTAAGATGCTTGTCACATTTCTTTTGTTCACTGGTTAACACAGCACTTTTTTGAAGTTACTGAAAGCAGAGTAGGCTGGGGGTGAGGACTCCTTCACTCAGCCTTCAAAATCAATCTGTGAGGCTTTACACAAATGCAATGCTTTCTTTGTAGATAAAAGGTGTGTCTGCGGTAAGCACCTACTACAAGCTTTGTCCTTTACCTCGCATTTCATTTAAAGAGCTGCAGGGATGGAAATTAGCCATGCTACAGCCAAACCAAAGAACCTGAAATGCAGCTGAGAAGGCAGCCTTGGGAGGCACCTCACCTCACAGGTTAGACTCTGTCTTAAAAAAGCTATACAAATGAGTTCTCCCTTTTGCATCCAAGAAGCAAAGGTGATTCATTTCCCTCTGAGAGTGATTTACACGAATGGGTGTGTTTCAGCATGTAGGAGGAGAGGGGCAAGAGCAAGCTGGTGCCTCAGTTACAGGACCTGCCTACGTGAAGCCGAGAGCTGCCTGCATGGACTCCTTTCTCCAGCTTGTGGAACCAAGGCACAGAACACTCCCCCACGCAGTGAAATGCCTGGGGTATCATGTGCTGTTCAAACGAGCCTGCCTTAAAAGTTGTAGGCAAGAAACAAGAACCACAGTTTCTCTGACTCCAAAGGGAATTCTTAAGAAGGGCTATTATGCAGAACTGAAAATACTGCTCAATTCACTTCTTCCTCCAGGATGAGCAAAATACTCCACTAAAAAGGGCAAGTGCTATTTACAGCCTGTCCACTGTACTGTGCTCCATCTTCTAAACACAGTCGTGATGACAGCTGCCCTAAAAATAGGCAGAAATCCCATGGGAGGAAGTTGACACATTCTGAAGTGACAGACATGTGGAAGTCCCAGGGTGTGTGAAGGGATTATACAAGTAAGCTGGTGATACAAAAAGATTTACAAACTGATGTCACAGAAAGCCAAATAGAGACGTAGCAAAGAAGTTGATTGTGGCCATACGGTTTGCGCCAACTGTCCTTTAAGATTAGAATTCAAACGATGAGAACAGGTCTTTGTGGTCGGAACAATAATATCACCTCTTTCTAGAGCACAGGCAGGATACCTGAACATCCCAAACCCCCTCTGTCATGTTCCATCTCAACACAAGGGTCCTACCCCTTCTTAAACACTCCCTCCTCCTCCTCCTCCCAAATCAGCATGACAAAGAGTGCAAGTGCTGAGACACGCAGAAACATCTGCATTAGTGGTTTAGTTCTGATGAAGCCTTCCTGCTTTGGGAGGAGACCTCATTACCCCCAGTTTATGGGCTCTGTTTCCTTGGGGAGTGATACCAGAGATTAATACTACTCCTCTTCGATGGTAGGGGACTCCTCTTGGACGAGACTGGAAGACAGGCCTGCAGAGCATGCTGACCACAGCAGGGTGGGCAGCAGGCTCCCAGACTAGAGCAAGCCCAGGGTCAGAGGTCCCCGAGGGGCACAGCATGGGTGCCTGGGCCCCACCACTCCTGTTGGCTGCGAGGCAGGGGAACTGGTGCACAAAGAGAAGCTCCACACAGAAGGCAGATTCTGGCCACCCTCAACTGCTCTGCTCCTATCAGTCACCTATTTCAAGCCTGATGCGCATTTTGAGAGGTGCAAAACATTTTTCACAGGGGTAAGAGCATATGAAAGAGGAACGACTTTCAGACACACACCTTTAGTCCCAAACAAAGCCATGTTTATTATGTGCAGCAGAATTATTTTATTGCATTCAAGTCGTTTTTTCAGTTTGATTGGTTTTGTTTGGTTTTATGTTTTGTTTGGTTTTGTTTTCCCAGGGAAAAAAAAGCTCTAAAGCTACATTTTGACTTTTTGTTTCACCTGGCCACAAACACAGATGCTTCTATTATGTGCTGCAGAATTATAATAAATGCATTAAAATATATGAATGCATTTAATCCCCCAAGAAAAAAATCCCCTTCCTTTTCACCTGCCCACATTTCACTCAATAACCAAAGCACCTGTTCTGGATTTCCCTTTTACAAGCCGCATTTCCCAGTGTCCAAAGCCATGAAGATACTCGTTTTCTGTCTAAATACCGACCCAATTCAAGGGACCCTCTCCCCTCGGCCACACAAAACACCCTGAAAGCACAAGCGCTGCATCACCACCAAAAATAAAGCCCACACGGGGCATGTTAAACGTGGACAAACGGCTCGGGGCGGGGGCAAGACGAGCCGCAGAAACCACCCGTGGGCACGTAACCGCGGGAAACCACCTCACAACCGACCACCGAAACGCTTTGCCCTAAAGTTAAAAACCTTTTTTTTTCCTGAAAACACGCCACTTTTCCAGGAAAGTGTTCACTTACTGAGAGTCTATTTGGGGCCCGGGCCTTCTGAGAAGCTCAAGGCCAGCAGAGTGTCCCCTCGGGGAGGGGGACGGACACGGACCGCCTACTCCCCACCACGGCCGCCCCGGGAGGGGGACCGACGCTGCGCCTCGTCGCTGCCGCCGACCACCGATGAGGAGCCGCGTCGGCCCCGGTCCCGCGGCGCTGCCACGTCTCGCACCGATTCCGCCACAAGAGGGGAGGCGGCAGCGCCGCGGCTGTTGGCGACCGTTAACGGCTGAGGGCGAGGGAC
>JANHFX010015380.1:81808-92567 GCA_027560015.1 Chloroceryle amazona | reverse complement strand
AAAAACAAACAAAAAACAAAACAAAACAAAAACAAAGCAAAAAAACCCAGTAAAAATTTCCAGGGCAGACTTGACTTTTTTTTTTTTTTTTTTTTTTGTCTGTCACAAACATTGTGCTTCTGCTGAAATTTCTTGGGTTTCACTTTTACATGGAAAAGCAGAGGCCATTGTCACCTTCACAAGACTTTCAGTAATCACTTTTTACAGCAGTTTAATGGTCAGAGCATTATCTTCTTTTTCATGAGCATGTTGCAAGTTCTTGCTGTAATAGAGTCATAATCAACAAAGTAAACATAATTATTTTAATTCTGATGAGATTTACACGAGTGAAGGTACTACTGTAATTAATATTTAATGTTTTATTATGCCTAGATGTACTTCTGGCCTGCAGAGTTACATGTCTTGAACAGAGCAGGCAAGAAACTATAGCTAGTGTTCAGGAGAATGGTCTTCTATGTAAGATTTTAAAGGTGGAAAACACCTTCTTTTTTTTTTTTTTTTTTTTCCTCTCTTTCCCTTAAGCAAAAGGAGAGCCTGTACAACATTGGCAAGTACTTTAGATGTTTTTCCAGGCAGCAGTTGGAATATAATCTTACTCTTCCACATTGTTTACACCATTATCTTTGCCTGAAGAAGGGACTTTTAACAAATGGACTGAGTGCAGAATAATGACTTATAGTGATGTTTAGGGTTTAAAATGTGAAAGATAGATGAGCTTAAGATGAGGATAGAGACAGGTACAATCTGTAATGGAAAGTTGTGATACATCTCTGATAGAAAGTTGTGCATTGTTCTAGACAGCACTGATTTCAAAAGAAATGAAAGTGAACCAAAAATGAGCTTAAGTCAGAAATTGATTTCAGTCAAGGCTGAAATTACTGTGTCCTCTGAACCCAGGTTCTGTCAAGTTCTTTTTGGCATGTTCCTTGAAAGACACCTATTTTCTAGATGTATGTTATGGGTTTCCCACTGTTTCATTTATCTGGGTTTTGCACCTCTGTACATGTTTTAATAAATGTCCTACCTGCCCTAAGCCTGCTAAGGCTTTGTTGGTTACTGGAAGGTGTGGTCCTTGCCAACTCCATCATGCTGGCCGTAGTACTTGCAGTGTCAGTCAAAATGGATTGTTAATCACACTGAAAATTAATATTACCAAAGACGACCCCTTATGGTTGGTTTTCAGTTAGATTACTTTTCTGACAGAGAGGAACTAACGGAAGTATGCTTGTCAGATGTAAGGTGAATTTAGATCTCTTAAGCTTATTATAAAGTGCCTCATATAAGAAAGTTTTCCTGTGCTATCTTAAAACAGATGAAGTCAGAAACTGCAGCATATATGTAGGATGTACCTTTTCTTGTTTCATACAACTGTTGATCCTGAGCAGCAGTCCAGAGTTCAACTAAGTCATTTCAGTAGAAGGAAGAAAGAGTGGGAGACAACTTGCAAGCAATCTGTTCAAATGAAAATTTGAACATTGCTGCAGAAGCTGCTTACAGAACTTGACCGTATCTCAGGAAGGCCATTTCACTTATCTTCCCAAGGTTAGACCTGAGTTGAGATGTTCTTACTGACTCAGCGAAGTCTTAAGCAGAGGCCAGCACTGCCAGTGGTGCAGAATATATTAATTCTATAGTACTTTGTGGTGTGGACCACTGCCTGTCAAAGATCAGTAACAAAGATCACTATATGCATTTCAATTAGGAGACTGTGCTCTCTGAAGTGGATTTTTCTCCCTTTCTTTATTATTTTTTTCAGCTGAGCAATCTAGAGATGGTGCTGCTTATTAGATTTTTTTTTTTTTTTTTGTCTCTTGAAAATGTAGAATAGAAGAGCTAAGGAAATAGCTCTTCAGTGAAGACACGAATCTAAAATTATCCTCAGATAAATAAACCATTGTATATTTCTTGTCTTTACAGATGCTTTTATAACAAATGAAATCCAATTTGGAGGTTCCCTTGTCTAGCATCAAGTAAAGATCAGGCAATTTATGTTTCATAACACTTGCACAACAAATTAAAACAGTTGGGCCTGAGTTACATAAAGTTCCCGTGAGCGTACCTGTGTAACAGTATTTAACAGTACAGTTAGACACAGATGGAAAGAGAACACAATCTGTGTATCGGAGGTTAATGGTTCTTTTTCTCTGTGGCTTGAATAACCATCACTGACATGATTTCTATTGGTGAACACTTTGAAAAATCATGAAACGGCCATGCCCTCCGTGTCAGTGAGTGACAGCTTCCATTAAACTACTAGTTTTGATGGAATGTTAATTGATTTCTCAAAGATTGAATGTTGAGGATAGCAAACAGAAACACGTTTGAAAACAGCACAGGTAGGAACATGCTTGTTCATGTCATCCCTCTGTGCTTTCTCAAGCATCAAGATCTTACATTATGAGTTTTTGCAGGGTGACATTTGCAATTCTGTCATTTGGATGCTGTGGTAACTACATGTTTCTCAGTTTTCTCTTGCCTTTAGAAGTTGGATCTCTGATACGTATTGTGAAGCCTTGGATTAGCAAATGGGGAAAAAAAAAAAAAGAAAGAAGCATTAGATAAATGCACATACTTGCCTTCAAAATGCTTTTTAGTCTGTCAAATGCTTGATTAGAAATCCCGAGTTAATGTGCATGATCTGCCCTATATCTGTTTTTACATCTTTCTCAGGGGTCTAGAATTGCATGTTGCCTCTGCTTCCACCGAAGTCTATGTTCAGGAGTATTTCCCTTACTCAAAGTATTATGTTTCTCATGCAATCTAAGCCTATGTTACCATATTGCTTCAGACCATTTTTATAGGTCTGAAGTGAATAGATTTCCTTTCTTTTCCCTGGGCTTACTTTGAGCTGACCATCTGGGCAACTTAAAAATATTGGTGTTGTCCGCATCAAAATTCAGGAGACGGATTTTCAGGATATTGCTCCTTTTGTTGCTTCCTGTTCCAGTTGCTTTGGTTGTATTGCTGATCTGAGTCACCCTTTTAATGTATCACCATTTGTGTATTGCAGATAACAAAGTTATATCACACCTGAAACATTTTGAATAGTTTGTCCTCTTTTGATGGTAGCAAGTCTTTCCTGTGCTTTCACTCTGCTGGGAACTGTGGACTTGCCTAAGGAATAAGTAGTTTGATCTTTAATGTCAGATGGCTGACATCTTACAAAATCAAAATTTAATGAAGGGCATAGGTTGTTATTAACAATACACAGTAACTTAGTTCTTGACAGCTTTGATTTGAGCAGGTAAATGAATAAATCGGACAATAATAATGTGTATTATTGTGAAACATGAAAGGAGAGGGAGATTGTGCAATGTCTTACTGCACTGATTTTTTTTTTTTCAAAAGACATAATTTTTAAGTTCTGATTATGCAACCAAATAAAAGTGAGTTTGCTGTTCTTCTGTTTCTTCGAGTGCTTCTACAGTTTGCGAAAACAACAGCATCATTTTAAAGAATTCAGCCTGCATGGGAATATCTGCTTCAAGAGGATCCCTTAGCGTGCAAGGGTTGACCTACATAGGCGGAATGGCTTGAAAAGATTGATTGGCTTCACCAAAACTTGTACTGTTAATCCCTTTTCTGTGCATCCAAGTTATACAACATATATTCACATAAATTTACCTGCTCCCTGAATTCTTTCTTCCGATTTAAAGTATTGCCTTTTGGACTTTGGGAAGATAGAACTGATCCCTACAAGCCTCCAGTTTTTGAAGGGATCAAGTGTTTGGATAAAAAGACTGCTGTGAAAAGAAATGTCACTCCTCCTCTAGCTGTGGTCCTTAACTTTTGAGCCTTTCCTGTATCTTTACAGTGTGCATTAAAGAGCGTGTATTATCCCACTGGTACTGCTCGCAGACAACTGAGAAAGATCCCCGTAGCATTTCATAACACTGTAACTTTTGTTGAATTTCTGAGTGTGCTATCTGAGCTGATCACAAAAAAACTTATAATAAACTCTTCCCACAGAAACTGAAGCAGAAGAATCAGCAGCTGAAGCAGATCATGGATCAGTTACGGAATCTTATTTGGGACATAAATGCCATGTTGGCAATGCGGAACTGAACAACGAAAATCAAACAGCGTCACTGGAAAAAATACAAATTTATTTGGATATACTTAATTTCTTTCTAAGAAGTAACATGTTTTCCCACAACCATACTGCAGTAATGTTTGAAAGGACTTCAGAATTAAAATGTTGGTATTTTGTATTAACTTAAACGGTGGTGGTGGTAGTTTTTTGTAAAAGATTCATCCTACAGGTTTTTACCTGAGTGACTCAGGCCAAATGTAAGCCAGCCTGAGTAAGTCAGAATAACAATTTGGATTGCTATGCAAATGGGAGCTTTTATAAATGAAGTGTTTCTTGATTTTTCTTATAGCAAAATTGACACTGTTTTAACAAGATGTGGTTGCATGCTATTCTGCACTGCAAACCACCCCTACAGACAGGAAAAGCTGCAATACAGAAAAGTCCCTCTGGTAAGCTACAAGACCAAAATAACTGATCAGATGTTACAATGCCATGTGTTTCCCTATTGTGGGATCACATACTACAGGCTGCAATGCTGTTTAAGCTCATTTTAATCAATATCCTGTCACTTGATATATGTTAGATAAATTGGAGCAAAATTCAAAAGCTGCATAAAATTACTTCTACATACTTATAGGTATAATTAAGTCTTTTGAAGTGAAGAGTACATGCATATACAACATTAACTTCTTCTGTAGGTATGAGTTATAATTTCTTGAGTACTGCTCCAGGTATTGTATGGTGTAGTATTCCTGTAACATTAGGTATGGTTGGAATACCTTAGGTTTGTTTACCGGAATACTTTGCATTTGTTTACCAGAATGCACTGAATAAATGACTCATTAATCTTCTCCCTATGATGGCCCATTCTACAAAACTTTGGAGTATATGAGCAGCTCATTATTTTGAGTTAATCTTTCTTTGTTATGCTTCTGGTATTCCTCACAATTTTCATTAGCCCTGAAAATAGTCTTAATAACTTCCATTATCCACAGATGCAGCCAGCAGACTGTGTGTCTCTTATTCCAGATGAAAGAATATGTAAATAACACTACTTCTGTACAAATCTGTTGGGCACTCTACCATTATTAGTGGTCAGATTCAAATCTGACCATCCTCATCATTTGCTTCTTTTATGTTATTTTAACTCATTCCATGCACAGTCAGATTACCTAATAGTTTTGTGTAAAAGATTTGCTCAGAACCTTTTGAAGAGTCCAGTTAAATGGTAACCTTTTAAAAGTTATCCTTCTTACAATATGGGGGCTTGATACTGAATCCATACTGATTTGAGATATATGGTTGAAAATAATGTTATACTGGTTTGTTGTTCTATCAGTCTTCTTTATTTTAGTTTTTAATAATTTCAACATATTTGTCTACTTCTTGAGGTAAAAATCACTGGCATATAGTAGATCTGATCACAGTTGGTTAACAATATCTGACTTTTCCTAGAAATTAGATACAATGACGTTTTTTATTTCTCCTGTTGAAGGCTTCAAGTCTTAAAACAGATGAATGGATGCCCAGTCTTAGAATTGCAAATAAACAGAGTTAGAAAATGTTCACTCTGATGAGTTCACCCAGTGTTGAAAGTGATATGTAACTGACAATACCTAGATGTGAGTAGGTGTCACAACACCTTACAGATAAGGTGGCTCTCTTTTCTCCCATATTACAAATGGAAGAGTGGATACCTTACTCAGTGGCAAAGCTAGCAGCAGGACTGGTGGTTTCCCAGTCAATTTAGATTGACCACTACAGCAGACTTGTTGGTCAGAAATAATGGTTGATTTCTGCAGCTCTGAGAGCTGTGGCTGTTTTATATACAAAGCTTTTGAAAAGGAGATGAAGACTGCAGGTAGAGATTTTATTTTGTTTGTTTGAAATGCAGCCGTATTTTTGTATTTGCAAGGCGTAGTGGCAGCTTCCTGTTTAGTGTATACATAAGCATGTATCCAGCCTTGAAGCATTTGAAGTGGATTTTGAAATGGCACCAACATCTTAATCGTGAGTATAAAATTATCAGTACTAGATTAGACTTTGCTCTACTGCCTGAAAACTGTGTATTCTTACTAAATATCTTTAGAATTTGTTGACTTTTTTTATTGCATATAAGCAGTGCAAAAGTAACATAAAATTTGAATAAGAGCACAAATACTACAAGCAGATCTCTGGCTGATACAATATTCAGCTTACTCTGTGCAGCTCCTAGCAGCAGCCCAGGTTTATACTACAATTTTTCATCTGGGAGAGAGGAGAAATCCCTTTAAAGCACCACCAGCATAGATAGCATGGTAGCAAAATTGCAAAGTGCAAAAATTGTCAGGATTGTAAATTATCAGAGTAAATACTGTCAAAACAGGAACTTTGTAAGATGTTGGACCCAAACCATACACTTAGACTTACAGAGATGAAAGTAAGGGTAGTGAACATAATTCTTATGCTGCCAGATCTATGTATAAGTATAGGATTTGGCCAAGAAGATGACAGTTCTGAGAAAAGTACCAATTCCTCAGCTGTGAAACTTTTTTAAAGGAATTACTGGGCATCAACATCTGTTATAATTTAATATTTTAGTTAATGCTAACTGAACTTTAACTGTTGGTTAATGAAATGGCACCAATACAAATACAAGCAAAGCAATACCAATGCAATGTTTCAATGTTTTGTTTATCTATCATTTACTATTTCTGATTAGGCAGAAGCTGGTTAAACACACAGACAATCCCGGGAGCAGATACCAGAACCCAGGTTCGTTCCATTTTTGGAAGCTAAGAACATTTGAGGGGTCTAGGGTTCTTAGGGCCCTATTTTCCCCAGAGAGGACTTGGTGCTGTGGAGTGAGGATGCTGAATACTTTGTAGCATGTTTGTGGGAGCACCCCAAGTTAACACACTCTCAAAATGAAACCATAGACGATGTAACAGATGTAGAATGTTCAGCTCAGTGTCACAACACAGGAGATGCCTGCTAGGCAGTATGCAAAGGTCCAAGTTTTTTCTTACATGAAGACAAGAGCACAGAGCAACTTTAGGCCATGTTCAGGAAAGATCTAAGGAGTTTACCTTTCCTATTGTCTTTGATAGAGGCAGCAAGGACGCATCCAGAGTGTTCTAAAACTCTGAACATTTTTGTTGCCCTGTAGAAAGAAATCCTGCTCCGATTATAGTATTTCTTACTGGTGGAGAGATTAGAACTTGTGCAAAAGTGCTGCTTAAATATATCAGTATAGAGAATGGTTTTAGGTGGAGTAGGACAAAGATTTTGATCTCATAGGAGCAAAGATTACATAGGTGTGCAAGATGACTGCACAAGCCAAAAAGACTATGGCTGAAGGATGACTTGACAACTGCTCTGAAAGCAGTAAGTTTCATATATAGATTGGAACATCTGAAGTGAAGAAAAACACACAAAAAAAGAGATGGAGCAACACCCAAGGACACTGGGGGTCAACTGATGTTTGCAGAGGATGAATTAGGATAATTACTTTGTGCTAACAAAGGAAATGGGGATTTATAAAGGAATTTACAAATACATCAGTGCAGAAAAAAATATATTTGGGGAAGAAAGTGAGTGGCTTGCTCACTCATTTAATAGTAGTGAAGACTGATATGGTAAAGCATCAGGGGGTTAAAGGAGAAATTTTTTTCTGAGTTGGAAGATTATGTGTAAAAATAAGATGCTGGCTGATACTTATTGCAGGATATTAATGAAAGTCACAAAAACTAAGTACCAATGCTAGGTTTTATTTAAGAAAATGTAATGGATAACTGGTATGTAAGAGATAAATAAAGGCAACAGAGGAATACTTTTGTCTTGTTAAATCTAACTTCTGTATAAATTTTGAAGACTTTTCTTACATTGTATATGGGACACATTATAACATCTGCTACAATACTAAACAACAAATGACACTATTAAAAGCTTGGAACAGTGTTTTTGATGATGTGAGTGTAGTCAGAAGCAGAATACAAGTTTTACAGTGCTTCTCATGGGACTTGGCCCAGTAAAGACCATAGGCATATTCCAGGCAAATACATGGAGGTACATTTTCATGTATCCACCTACCTCAGAGCATCCCAGCTTGTTGTATGACTTTGTGGTCAACTTGCAAGCTACCTGATTGCTGAGAGTTCTGCTTCTGCACATGTTCCTGGTAGCTGATGATCTCCGATAATCACTGTGGACGTTTTACAAACTGTGGGGTTTTTAGCCCAAATCCTATAGGAGGCCTGATGTGCTAGACCCTCTTTGGCCCCTCACGTTTCACTTTCCCTTCTCAGCTGACTGCCTCTACTGCAAAGCTATACAGCAATGTTCTGGAACAGAGTTGAAAAATGAGTGGCTGATAGGAATGAATTACATACATATCTCTGAAAAAATCTTTTCCCAGGTCCCACTGTGTGCTTTCTCATGAAATCTTGCTTGAAAAATAAATTCAGATTTGCATAAACAGGAATAAAGATAACTTTAAAGTTATCTGAGTAGCAACAGATAGCAATGCAGTTGTTTTTATAGCTCTGTAGAGGTTTTAGTGGTATTTACAGCCCTGGAATGGGGTGGGGGTGGAGGGTAGGAAGAGGGTCATGGAGACAGTCCGCTACTGAAATACATTGTTGAAGGGGGGAAGACTTTCAAACAGTAAGGAGAAAATATAAAGAAATATAACAACAATAATTGAAACTTAGGTGAGCATGAGCTGACCATAAACTAGAGAAGGAAAGAGGATTTTGGAAAACATATTTTAAACCCATGTTAAAGAGATGACTGGGATGCAGTGAGAGAAAAAGAGCCACTGTAGTTTTGGGGTGCACAACCAAATATTGCATAGTAGGGAACAGGAGTGTGAGAGATCTTGCTCTGAGACCAATAATTCTGATACAGTAATTCTGCATGAAATACTGCTTTAGTTTTGCAGTCAACATGTTACTAGCACAGTTAAAGTGTAGTGATATACTACCACATGAATAATCAATAGTATAAGTTAAGAAAGCAAAGATGAGGCTCAGATGTACAAATTCTTGGATAGATGCAAAGGGGAACTAATGAGAATGTTTTAAAGCAGCTGTAGCACAGAATAGTGAAAGAAGGTAAGCAAGAACTTCACCAAACAGCAGTGAACTGGGGTGGGTAAGGGAAACATGCTAAGATGTGAAATACTAGTTTCCGTAGGAGTTTAGATGATGTCTTTTTTGGTTATTTGAAAGTTTTACAACTAAACAGCACAAAAAGACTACACAAACGCATTGGGAAAAAAAAAAAAAGTCCTGTCTTGCATTGGTAGAGAAAGAGGTGGACTAAACTGACCTGACTGGTTTTCCTGCTTTTAGATTTTACAGTTGTAAAGCTTCTGTTTATCAGATGGGTATTTGTCAGATGATGAGCTTCTGAAAGCACCTGGACTAGATGCCACCTGCAGGTATTAAACAGATTTTCATGGCTTCTTTGTCATGATTTGCTGCTGAAATTCCTCTTCAGGTTAACATGCCTTCATGGAATTTCTGTTAGAGGAATCGGAGCCGGAAAGGAAATGAAGTAGTACCTCGTTTCTCCCTCCCTGCCACCCCACCCCACATACCCACCCTTCATTTTGGTTCATTTCCTAGTGAATAACTGCTCCATGATCTTACTCCAAAGCTGAAGTAAAAGCTGATGCCCAAATACTGGCTTTTGACTTGGTAGAACTTAGGAAGCCTTTACTAATGAAATGCTATTTATCCACCCTTCCCCAAGTGATACTAAAACCAGCCGTGTGCTTGCATGCCTTGCAGCATGAGCTTGTGTCACAGGCTGCACTGCGGGAGCATGGTTGTTCCGGCACAGACACAGAGGGATGATCTAAGTGTGTAAAACTTGTGATTGTATTTTGCCTCAGATATAAAGCAGCATTATAGATTGTTATGTAAACCACATGCTACTTTTACAGCATTTGCATATTACATATATTTTTGTTTAGTGGAGGAGGTTTTAATTACTTTCTAGTAAATTCGAACTTTTTTTAAAGGTCTCTAGTAGTCTGAGCAATCCCAGCTAAAATGCCTTCCAGCAATCAAAGAAGACAGAAGTAAGGGATGGAAGTAGAACTTTTTCACAGAAGAAAATGTGTTTTCACATGTGTTTAATTACTATTGCCACGGTCCATGTTTCTTATAATGATTAGGTAGCTTAGAGTTTTTAAAAACTATGAGCCCCACTGTACCATTTAGAAAGTAATAAGCAGATTCATGGTAATTAAGCCAAATAGAATTAAATTTATTTATTTTACAGCTCCATGAAGTTACAGAGACCACTATAATTTAAATTAGCTTTACAAAGTCATAGTGGGTTGGAATTAATATATGCAAACAGTATACAGATTTCAGATTTGAGCTTTTGAACTTGAGCAATGCAGCCAGATTTCCAGCTAAACAAAAAAGCAAGCAGAGAAACAGTAAATCCTTCAGTTGCCCAAACTCACATCACAGACAGAAGTAAGGAAAACAGGTGGAAATTTCAGCTTAGTAGTACTCTGCAATACAGCTAGTGAGCAGCACAGTTAGTTAGTGGTATATACTACTACCATGTTGCTATACTTTAGCACGGCACCTACCCATAACCAGTTGTTACAGGGATGGAGCCCAAACCAATAGCATAAGGCCAGCAACACTCACCTTCACATTGCAGTCACCTTCACATTGCAGTCACCTGCACTGGCTGAATTCAGATTTGAGGTACAAGTTCCTG
>JANHFX010015380.1:32369-77565 GCA_027560015.1 Chloroceryle amazona | reverse complement strand
TCCCTGAGAAGCTGCTAGAAGCTTCCCCTATATCCGATAGAGCCAAGGTGAGCCAGCTCCAAGATGGACCCACCACTGGCCAGGGTTGAGCCCATCATCAATGGTGGTAGCATCTCTGTGATAACATATTTAAGAAGGGGAAAAAAGTTGCTGTGCAACAGCAACTGAAGACAGAGATGGGAGTGAGACTATGTGAGAGAAACACCTCTGCAGACACCAAGGTCAGTAAAGAAAGAAGGGAGGAGGTGCTCCAGGCACTGGAGCAGAGACTCCTCTGCAGCTTGTGGTGAAGACCATGGTGAGGTAGACTGTCTCCCTGCAGCCCATGGAGGTTAATGGTGGAGCAGATATCTACCTGTATCCCATGGAGGACCCCATGCTGGAGCAGGTGGATACACCCAAAGGAGTCTGTGACCCTGTGGGAAGACTGTGCTGGAGCAGGATCCTGTCAGGACAAGTGGACCTGTGGAGAGAAAAAGAGGTTCAACCCACCACAATTGCACATTCAGAACCAAACAAATACTCCCCTACAGTGACAAAGGGCAAAGGATAAAGAGAGAGGTGGTGTCATGTAAAAAGGCCCACTGAAGCAAGGTGCACTGGGTATTTGCACCATCAGACTATGGCTTCAGCTACAGTGAACTGTTTCCCTGGTCAAGGAATGAATCAGATGTGTTGGCTCTTAAGGCTATATTGCAGCTTAAACGGCAGCAGGAGCTTTTCCTGCAGTCTTTGGAACATCTATTAGATTGTATATGATGCTCTAATGCTGCTCCTGTGATGACAATGAATTTGCAATTATGGGCTCGAGCATGAGACATCGTTGCAATACCTTCTCACCAGATACTTGAAAAATTGCTAGATAATACTCTATTAAATATATAACACAGCCTCTTCCTTATGCTCTCTTCACACACTTGTAAATGGTCCATAAGAAACAGTTCTATCCTCACCTGTAAACCACCAGCTGCACACAGAAAATCAGAGATCTAAGCTCCCATTATTCACATCTTGTATGGCTGGATAAAACATCATTTTCTGATGGTAATAAGCATTCTTGGCTAAGTCACCAGATCTGTGAAGCTTCTTGTCCGATGGGATGCCCAGTAGCCAGATGAGATCCTCCATCACTCCTTGGAAAGACAAGCCTTCAATGCCACTTGTCTTCTAGGACTTCTCTAAATAAAGAAGAAGACAGCCAGGACAAAATATGAGAAGACACTTTATGACAGGAGAACAAAAGTAGACTGAGTGTAGCCTCAGCCAGTCAGTTAAGGATAGAGGAGTTCTCAGGAATCCCTTATCTTCACTCTTTTTTTTGCACTTAGGAAGGGTCTCTGATTTGAAAAATGTAACACCACTGCATCTGTAAAACAAGAAGGATAATAATAATTTCAGGCCTCTAAGTTTTAGTAGTCATTGGTGTCTAGAAAGAAGTAGGTTGGCACTGCACAGGGCATGAAGAATGCTGCTGCCTCCAGGGGCTTTTAGCCAATGAATTGTGAATAGAAGCCTGGAGTTCATTGGTGCTCAGAATGTGATGTTGTGTATAGTTTTGGCAATGCCTTGTCAGAATAGCAATGTCACATTGGAGCAGAGAGGGCTGTAGGAGCACTGATCAACAGAGGAATGTGTGCTTAGAGAAAACATGTATGAAAACAGAGGTGCATTCCTTTCTAAATTGCATAAAAGAAGCATTTCATTGCTCAAGATGGTCTGGAGCATGGAGGAGGTGATAAAGGCATCACTGAAGTGTGATGTACTGGCTGAGTGGAAACAGGAGCAGGAAATATTGCAGCTGATGCTATAGGTCAGAGCAGTGTTCTGGGGAGCCTTGAAGGGAAGCACAAGTAGCTGAAATTTAATGCAGGAGGCCAAAGGAAAATGATAGAAGAATTCAGAGGTGCCGCTGTTGAGGCAGATGATTTACCGAGGCATTTGAAATAGGTTGCAAAGGAAAAAGATGAAAATCAAGAGGAGGCTCTACTAGTTTTGAGGAGAAATGATCAAGGCACGACCACATTTTTTGTCACATGGCTGACAAGGGTGAACCTTAGAGAAGTTGCACATGGTGAAATGATGTGATTTGGCAAGTATCTGGCTCTTGTCTCATACTGGGAGAGATGAGTCTTCAGGAGATTTAATTAACTTGTAGGACTCCTTATAGGAAATTGTGGTGTTGCTATGCCCCAAAGTTCCTCAAGAAATAGAAAGCAAAATGAAAAATGGTCACAATTCCCTGAATTCAAAAAGAAGTTCTGCAAGAGTTGCAATCTGTGCTTGCTGTCCAGGTGATGAATATTCAGATCTCTTGTCTCCCTGTGAGTAGAAAGCTCTAGAGAGATCAAATCCTTGTTTCTTGGACCTCTAGAGAGTTCGCTCTGAATGTTGTTTGAAACATAGCTCGATAAACCTTTATGGAGAGATAAAGCATAAATTCTATCTTGATTTCATATTGACTTGTTATAGACAAGCAAGTGTTCCAAAAATGTTTTCACATATTGGTTCAGCTCCCTTTAGAGAATGCAGCGTGCCAGTTTCTGAGAGAGAACAAAATCATGTATTATTTTTAGGTGCAAGCAATTTGTGGTTAATTCTGCTCTGCCAAAGCAGGATACCAAACTCCTGTTTTCAGAACGTGGCAAGTTTGCTGGATAGCTATAAAACTCAGTGTGAAGGGAAGAGTAGGAATTTTCACCTAACTCAAATAATCTGACACGTACTGCCAGCCTGCAAATAAGGCTGAAGCTGGAGTAGCTCAGCAAGAGAAGACTGAAGAATACGAATGTACTGAAATGTCTACACATGGATGCAAGGAGCATGGAAAAAAAGCAGGAAGCACTAGCAGAGACACTAAACAATGAGGTTTATGAGCTAGAGGATACGGCTGAGGCAAGGTGGGCTGACTGCTGTCAGTGCTTTGAATGGCAATAAAGAGGGAGATCGTCTGCACTAACAGGTAGAGGTGTGGTGGTAAGATGCAGCTGTGTTTTCTCACTGGTGTGGTGCATGTGATGGGCTCAAATGATAACCTGTTTTCTTGAAGAAACTTAAAATTGCTGGATCAAAAGACATTATGAACATGATGAATCCACTGCAGCCTTTTTTGTTCATGAGCACTTGGAAATCCACAAAGTCCCAAACAAATTGGATGTTTGTGATAAAAGACAGTTCAAGCATTTTTAGTTAAATTAGCACTCACAATTCCTTAGTAAAGCTACAAAACACTGAATGTTCTCTTTGAATGTTGGGTGTGTTCTTATGAAGCTTCCTAATTACCATAATTAGTACCAGCCTCAGGACAGGCCACCCACTTCTCTTTCCCACTTTGATGTCAGTTGCAGAAGGGAAGTGTAAATATAAGCTGGACTGTAAACACAAACATTTACTGAGGTCTTTGGCCCAGGTAGAAAAAGATGGTGGAGTTTTGTCTTCCAAGGTTGCTTAACTGCTCACCCTGCTGGAGAGTGATCACCTTTGACACACTTGTTTAGTTTTTTTTCTCTTTCCCTCACCTGTTAAACTATTTTTATCTTGACTCATGAGTTTTCTCACTTTCATTCTACTTGTTCTCTCCCAGTGAAGCTGGAAAGGTCATGGAAAAGGGGAGTCTTGTGAGCATATCAATGTGAGTGTAGCATCACGGGACATTGTGTTAGCCACAAGGTTAACGCCAGCTCTATTTCTGAAGCACCATCAATGACGTGACACCTTCAGCCTGGTTTGACACCTCCTTCCCTAGTCCTGGAGGGAGGACATATCTCAAGAGCCCATGTGAATTACGGAGTAAGAGGTTAGGTGCCCAGGATGATATCTTCTGCTAGGAAGCCTGGCACACATATCTGTTTCCAGTTACCTTATCACACATATATACGCACTACTAAATAACTATCTAAGGACAGTTCATTCAGAGATGCTTTTCCAGAGGCAGTATGGATAAGATTACCCCTAGTTTGGATCTGTCCACCATCCATTAGTTACTACTATTACAGAAAGCCTTGAAGCTTCCCTTCTCCTCCTTAAGCCACAGACCACATCATACTAAAATACCACTTTGGAAAACAGTCTCACATGAGTTCAAACAGCTTTGGAGTAAAACCAATGAAAAATCATAGAATCATAGAATAGTTTGGGTTAGAAAAGATCTTTAAAGGGCATCTATTTCAAACTCCTTGCAGTGAGCAGAGACATCTTCAACTAGATCAGGTTACTCAGACCCCTGTCCAACCTGAATGTTTCCAGGGATGAGGCATCTACCACCTCCCTAACCAGCCTGTTCCAGTGCTTCACTGCCTCATCGTAGAACATTTCTTCCTTACATCAGGTCTAAACCTACCCTCTTTTAGTTTAAAACCATGATACCTTGTCCTGTCACAGCAGGCCCTACTAAAAGACTGTCATCTATCTTTTAGGCCCCCTTTAGGTACTTAAAGTCTGCAATAGCATCTCCCCAGAGCCTTCTCCAGGCTAAACAACCCCTGCTCTCTAGCCCTCTGATAATTTTTGTGGCCGTCATCTGGACCTGCTCCAACAGGTTCATGTCTTTTCTGTGCTGAGGACTCCAGAGTGGGACACAGTACTCTAGGTGAGGTCTCACCAGAGCAGAGTATGTGGATTATGTAATAGCTTCCCTCCAGAGGGAGCCTGGTGGAGACTGAGGCTGTATGCTGGACATACGGATTGTCAGTTGCCTTCAGAGGATGAGCCCTGAGCTGTTGGTGTATAACTCACACCATGCCAGGTTGCATGTTCCCTGGTGCAAATGCCCCACAGGCAGGTAGGCACAGCCTGAGCCTTGTTTAAAACATAGAATCATAGAATCATTAGGATTCAAAAGGACATCTAGGATCATCACATCCAAGCTTCATCTTAACATCTTTCTATCCATTAGACCATAACCTCAAGTGCTACATCCACTCATTTTTTAAACACCTTCAGGGATGATGACTCCACTACCTCCCTGGGCAGCCTGTTCCAGTGCCTCACTACTTTCTCAGTGAAGAATTTCTTCCTAATAACCAATCTAAACCTCCCCTGGTTCAACTTGAGGCCATTTCCTCTCATTTTATCATTAGTAATTTGGGAGAAGAGACATGATGGGGAAAGACTGGCAATCTACTGCAGAATACTTGCAAGGGGATGGCATATTTTTCTAAACAGGCAGTTGCTGGGGTGCAAGGTTCCAGTCTGAATGATGTAGTGATGGGATTTGAAACATTATCCTCTGGTGCCAACTCTTATCAGCAGCCTGACTACACAGTATCCTTTTCTCCTTGAGATTTTGGTTTCACGACTGGTTGTGAGGAGGAAAAGTGGACATGAAACCACCAGATTTCACGGTGTCTGGGAAATGTACTAAAATACTTTGAGGTAGATTTCTGGGCTGGCAGGGACAAGGAGAAAGAGCTTTGCAGGCTACTTCCCCAAAACTGAGTTTTACAGAAAGCATTTGCAGCCAGCATCCATCCCCAGGTGTGGCCTCGTGGCCTTGGGAGACAGCAATGCTGCTCACAGATGGCTCTTCATATCCAGGACATTACTGTGGTCCTTTCCCAGCACTTTTTGTGGCATCCATGTGCATCCCAGAGCTGATGGGATGAGGCTGAATGTGCACTTCATACTGCAGACTCTTCAGACACATATCCTGGTTTCTGCTCTCGAGGGGCTCACTGCCACCTGCATGCAGCTGCTTCCTAGCACACCCCCATCACCCAGAGAGCTGATGCCCCTGCCTCTTTCCCAGTAGCCCTGCCCCTGCTGAGCCTCCCTCCCAGATTCCTTTAGATTAGCTTAAATGCTTTTGAGTAGTAGGTGCGTCCATGCCTGGATCAATCGGAAGACAGGGAATGCTCGTTTGACTAATCTACCCCTTAATCCTTTAAGAGGAAGATTTTATCTGTCAGAACCCGGGTCCTGTGAAACACACAGGGCTAAGGCTTGTTAGCAGAAAATATTGCACCGTTGTGTTTTCTTTGGCAGCCTGGCAGCAGACTGCAACACTTTATAGACATGTGTGCGTCAAAGCAAGCCGTGCCGTGGAGCTGGATGCAGCCTGCTGGGAGTAGGGAACAGAGGGGAACTGGAATTGAGTCTGGGATGATCTGGTGCAATCTGCAACTGCCCCACATGATTATTAAATCCTCACTACAAGACACAAAAACAGTGTGGGACTGTCAACACTAAATATGTCAGTCACAGGTAGAAATTGCCTGCCGTCCTGCAATTCTTATTTGCATGAAATCAAAAATAGTAGGAGGAAATCTGCCCGCAGCAGACTTTCAATTTACGTCAGTCTGCCAAACTCCTCAGTGAGAGCAAGCTGCTGTGTGAACACTTAGTCATCGCCTTCATTTAACATCCAGTGGGTGTAATGTTTGGCAGCCGAGCCCTCTGAAGAGACAGCCCTGGCATCTCATTTTAGCATATTATCCCATTATATTGTGTGCTGTAGTATCCTGGTGTAAGGAAAGCAAGGAAAACGCCTACCTGTGTGTGCACAAGGGGCACATAGTCAAACCTCGCTTGTCTGGGGCAAGTAGAGCACCTGTGAATAAAAACCAGGAGGGTGGGAGGTACAGCAGGCAAGGTCAGGGGATAGCTGGGACTGCCTGATCAGGCTGGAGATCAGAGACCAGCACTCCCTCCAGCTGAGGGGGTTTCCAAACCTGCTCATGGAAGGAAGAAAAAAAGACAGTCCATGTGGCTCAATCAGAGACAGAGGTAGGAGCAGCAACACCCTGTCACACTCAGCAAACCTAGAGAGTTATTCTCAGTTCTTGCTTGCTTTGATGCTCTGTATCTTCTCTCCTCAGTGATGCTCAGACAATTGGGGCTCCAGCTACAGGGAAAATGGCCAGTTCCTTGGGTTTTGACAGCCTTTCCCAGGAACACTGGCTGGGCCACATCATGGCTCACAAATGGTATGACCAGTGGAGACCAGAGGTTACCCAGTGCCTGAGCTGGGGCATTTTGGGAATATCATGAGAGGGTAATTAGATACCATTTTAGACACTGAAACTCATTCCAAATCATACCCTACTGGGAATCAAGACAGGTTTTCAAGGATACTCAGGTAGAGGTGTGATGCCAAGTGAGAGTTGAGAAAGTACCTAAGTGCACAACATTGATGTTTGCTAATTTGTCAATAGCTGTTTTTCAACAAACCCTATGACATTATATTTATATCTGTAAGTCCTAAATACCTATTTTTTTCTTTAGGTGCTTGATATCTGTGTAACCTAAAATACAAAGCTCAGATGGATCCTCAAGGGCACCAAGCTTTCAGTCATATTCATGTAACTGGAAATTAATAGCAAGACTCATGCAACTACCAGTGAGACATCCCAACACCTAGCTTTTAGAACTCCCTGGTGCAGAACCCAAAGTAAGAGTGAGCATACAGAGATTACAGCCATCCTGGTAAATTAAACATACCCAGAAGCATACTGTCACAAAAGCCAGCTGGCATGAAAACTTGCAGACTGCCTCCTCGGAGAGGCCCTGGACCATTCCTGCTCCCAGGTTGTTGCTAGATGTAATTTGACAGAACAAGAGGTGACACAAGACAAAAAGGGTTCCAACAACCATTCAGATGATTTAAAAATGCACACAACTGAATTACAGATCTAAGAGGGACTTGGCAGTAGTAGTGGTGGATGCAAAGAGGGACATGAGCTGGCAATGTGCACTCACAGAGCAGAAGGCCAACCATATCCTGGGCTGCATCAAAAGAAGTGTGGCTAGCAGGTCAAGGGAGGTGATTTCCCCCCTCTACTCCACTCTTGTGAGATCCCACCTGGAGTACTGTGTCCTTCTTGCATGTTGTCAACACAGGAAAGATATGGACCTGTTGGAGAGGGTCCAGATGGGGGCCACAAAAATGATCAGGGCTGGACACCTCTCTTACAAGAAAAGGTTGAGAGAGCAGGGGTTGTTTAGCCTGAAGAAGAGAAGGCTCTGGATGTTATTGCAGACTTTAAGTACTTAGAAGGGGCCTAAAAGATAGATGAAGACAGTCTTTTTAGTAGGGCCTGTTGTAACAGGACAAGGGCTAATGGTTTTAAACTAAAAGGGTAAATATAGACCAGGTGTAAGGAAGAAATGTTTTACAATGACAGTAGTGAAATGCTGGAACAGGTTGCCCAGGAAGATGGTGGATGCCCCATGCCTGGAAGCATTCAATGTCAGGTAGGATGGGGATCTGAGTAACTTGATCTAGTTAAAGATGTCTCTGCTCACTGCAAGGGAGTTGGACTAGATGACCTTTAAAGGTCCATTCCATTCCAAACCATTCTATGAGTCTATGATGGTTTCCTGGCACTCAGTACTTGACCAGCACAGAGTCATGGGCTATCTATCAACCCTTGTCAGGGCCCAAGAGTGGTGGGAGAAGAGGCCTTTCATCCACTTTCACTAGGTGCCCTGACTCCTAGGCTGTAGCATGGCATGCTTACTTGTGCCCTTTCCACCTGACCCCAAAAACCTTGGGGTTTTTTTGTGCATGCAGCTGCTTTCTCGCTATTTCTCTCAGCCTCAGTCAAGTGCCTACTTTGCTGGCCAGCCACTGTCTGTCTCTGATGTTTATCTACCTCCGGGGAAGTTTGTGGGGAACCTGAACAGCATGGAGCATGAGGCATAAAATCCTGCAAGAGCTTTGCTCTTTTGTGCTCAGCTAAGTGACAGCAAAAGCCCTTTGCATTTTGTGCCCTTTGAAATGTTATCCCTAGAAAAACTGGACAGAGCTAATGTGGTGCCTTTGAAATCTTGTAAGAGACTGTGATGACATGACCATCCCTGAAATTCCACCAGTGCTGAGGGTGAGGTGGATATTTTTATTTATAGCTAGTCTGTGAACTGATCCCGTGAAAGTGTGTTTGTTAATAGGCCAGATATGAGTGGGATTACTCTCATTACTCCTGTAAAGAGACCACCAGCAGAATAAACATTGGCAGGATCTAGTAGGGGATGAGTCATCTTTTCCAAACATAAAAAAACAGCGCACCAGTAAATAAACATTTTAGTTAAATTAACTACCACATACAAACTCCATATATATTTAAAACAACCTTGGGATAGTTACATCCACATACTAAAATACTGTATAGATGTTCTAACACAGCATCCCCAGCTAACACTGTCCTGACACACAGCAATCCCCCACCACAGCTGTCCCCAGCCAGGAGACTTCTCCTCCTAATCTGAAGCATGTGCCAACTGAGTGCCAGCAGATAAACTAATTGAGTACATCAAGGCAAATGTCTACGGGGTTGACTTTGGCTCTCCTTTGCTTCCTCTATGACCTGTTTGAAGTTCATGGGGTTGTACTAAGTAAATTAGAGGGGAATTGTGTTCACAGTGTCTCTGGTGTAAACATAACACTGCATATTCCCCCATGGGCACTTCAAATAACTTTCAAGAATCAGTATAAAGACATAAATATTTAAATTAATAAAATAATTTTTAAGATGGTAGCTCTTCCCTGTGGGTTTAAAACCTCCTTTTTTTTTTAAGCTAAAATTAAGTAGGTGAACATCTCCTGGGTGAACATCTCCTGAGTAAACTGATCCTAACAGTGCAAAAATGAAGCAAACAGGGCAGAATGCCTCACCAGTGCAGCACTCTTCTTTGTAATAGCCTTTTGGTGTTTATTTCAGACATCTTCCAGCAGACCAATCAAGAAACATCTGACAGGATCATAGTCAAGTAGACCCCACCTATGGGAAAGTTTTACCAATGTTCTGTCCACATTTTTCTTGTTAAATTTTATCCTACATCTCCTTGCTGGCTCCATCACTGGTATCATTTACAGTAAGGAGCAGATTACATCAGTGGTGTCTTTAAAAGATGGATTCAGTGCCTGCTGGAGCAGTGGGAGCCTTCCCAGTCAGTACAAGGTGGGTACTGATCTGAACACCCTGGGCCTGGCCTGTAGTCAAAGCAGAAAGACCTGTTTTCATGGGGAGGTCATCTCCAGCAGAAACTTGGTGTACTGAACATGAGCCAGCAGTGTGCTCCAGTGGCCAAGAAGGCCAATGGCATCCTGGCCTGTATCAGGAATGTCGTGGCCAGCAGGATCAGGGAAGTGATTATGCCCTTGTGCAACTGGTGAGGCCACAGCTTGAGTATTTGGTTCAGTTTTGGGCTCCTCACTACAAGGAGGACACTGAGGCACTAGAGTGTGTCCGAAGAAGGGCAACAAAGCTGGTGAAGGGTCTAAAGCACATGTTTTATGAGGAGCATCTGAGACTGTTGGGGTTGGTTAGCCTGGAGGAAAGGAAGCTCAGGGGAGACTTTATTGCTCTCTACAATTACCTGAAAGGAGGTTGTAGCAAGGTGGGGGTTGGTCTGATCAGCCAAGTAGCAAATGATAAAACAAGAGGAAATGGCTTCGAGTTGCACAAAAGGAAGTTTATATTGGATATTAGGAAGAATTTATTTACTGAATGGGTCATCAGGCACTGGAACGGTTTGCCCAGGGAAGTGGTGGAGTCCCCATCCCTGGAGGCATTTAAAAGTTGTGTAGACATAATGCCTAGGGATATGGTTTATCTGAGGTCTTGTCACTGCTAGGTTAATGATTGGATTAGATAATCTTAAAGGTCTTCTCCAACCTAGGAAATTCTGTGATTCTATACTTATTTCCAAGAACTTCTGATTGAGGGTCATTCTGGACCCAGGGCTAGGGCCTGTTTTTCAGTGACACCCAGGAAGTCAATATGTACAATGCACTTACTGTGTGTGAGTCAGACACGTGTAGGGATATACACAGATGTGTTCAGCAGTGGGGAAAACAGAGCTCTTTGGGGAGTTTTGATGAATAAGCCATCACTGTATATGACTTTGTGCCTTTCAAAAGAGAGAGCTGTGTGGTTTGTGTGGACTTTTGCAGCCTGAGGTGTTAACTTCTAAATCTCAATGAAGCAACCTTTGGGGCTCTTTTTTCCTCTCAGCACTGGATTATTCACAAAGACACATTTTTCTCATTATATTCCATTCTTAGAAGAAAACTGTAGCTGACCATCATGCTTGTTGAGAATCCTTGAGCTTTAGGCTTATTTTGACAGCACTGTAAATCAACTATGGGCCAAATTTTGGCTGTACCATTAGCCATTGGTCCCGTTTTCATGGCAATTTGACACTGGGCTTGTCTTCAAAGCTCTCTATGGGCCGGGTGCCATGTGGTTTGATGGTGAGCTTTCCCACTGAAATCCATATAAGTCTAGCACATGGGCAATTTCACAGAATGGAAATGATGTTTCCAAAAATGCACAGTGTCGTTATCTTTTTCTTGGGCATGGGGCCCATTCGCTTCCTTCTGAGCTGAAAAACACTCCAGTGGTAGCAGTGGCTTTATGCAACTTATTTAAGGAGCAGAATCTCAGCTGCTGCAGACTTAATAGCGCCACTGATTTCTGTTTCCACCTGATAAAATTACAGCTCATTTGTTTGCTTGTTGGTTTCATTTAAGATTTGAATTGTGCTGATGATCCTCACAATATCCAGTTCCTTATGTGTCTTTTGTCAAGATATCAGTGCTGTTTTGGATTGAGCTGTGATGCAGGAACAACTCAACTGTTGTGTGAAATCCTGATGCAGGTTGTGGCAAGAGGAGGATGGTGATAGCCTTTGGTGAGGCTCTAACTCTGAGACTCGGTCATCTGTCCCTCGTTCCTCTTACCTCTGCCACATGAAAGCCAACAAGGTAATGAACATTATGATCAAGGAGTAAAACTCCAATACTGAAACCCTGCACAGCCACAGCTCTGTGATCTTCCTGATCATTTGGCAGGACAAAACACACCGTAATAAAACAAATTACTATTCTTATTTTGTAGAGCTGCTCCATACCTCTATAGAAGGAACAGCATGCATGGCAGTGGAGAGTCAGACTGTGTCATTTTAATATGGAGTTTTAGCTGTGTTTCATTTCAGTAATATTTCACAGGAGGCTTCTATGACTGACAGGCACCATATAAATAAAATATATGATCATTTCAAAAGCATAACCTGTAGGTTGTTCTCTTGTGCTGACTATAACCTTTGCTACTAACATCCTTCCTCAGCCATAAATACAATGAATCAATGAAGCTGCTGGTCACAGTGGTTTTAAAACCAGTCTACAAACTAAACATGTAAAAGAAGTATATAAAACATAAGTTAGAGTACATATATATAGACATAGAGATATATATATGCCAGTTACTCACTGTCACATATTCACATGGTAATAAATATCAATTTCTTCCTTCTCAATCATAAACTTTTAACAAGTGTAAAAATAAATTACGAGTAAAAATAAATCAAGTGACTCAGTTGCCCACATACTGTGAACTGTGATATGCCCTGCTTGTCAGTAGGTGTCATGCAACACCACAGTTTTTAAACACCTGGCTTGCATAAAAATACCCCTTGAACAGGATATTTACCTCCAACTGGGTTTTGTTGGGTTTTTTTAGGGTCACAAATAGTCTCATCTGGGTGATAAGTGTAATGTGAGCATCCACTAATAAGAAACTGCAAATAATTCTGTCTTTTTGGTTACACGGTTGATTGTGTTTAGAAAGGCAGCAGTAGCCAACACAGCAGGGAATGCTGTAGACAGGGTAGCAGAGAAGAAGAGAGAGAGCCTAAGCACAAAGGCACCAAGCTTAATACTTGATCACCTCTATATTACCTTTTCTTTCCCCTTTTCTCCCTATGCCCCAAATAATCCAATAAAAACTCTTTTGTTTCTGTCATAGATGCAAACACAACTCAATAATGTCATCATACAGATCAGACAGCTCAATTTTCCTTTAATCCAATCAATAAAATGGCCATGCTGTGCTCTCTGCTCCAATTTAAAACTGGGGATGATAGCCCAAAAGAAGTAAATCCCAGTCCACTGCTGATCAGAACCTGCAAATACAGCAATGAAGCTAAAAGAAGTGGGGAGCAAAACAAGAGTTTACTTTTACAGATTTTAGGCTAACTGGAGACCTCAAAGAGCTCATTAGAAGCTCCAGTCACAAGTGAAGTGAGTGCCTGGATGCCCAGTAGGAAGGAGGTGGCATGCCTGGCATTCCATGTGTGAGTGACATGACAGATCACAGAGATCACAGATTTACATTTATGAGCCCCAAAACCTAGATTGATCCACAACTCTGAGAGATTCAGACTGCTCTGAGAGCATTAGGTAAAGCTAATGGTTGAGGTCACCCAGGTATTTCCATTTCAGATCCCTCTGGCTAATTCCTGATATCACTTTGAATGTCTATGGATCAGGCAGAAATTTTTCTACTTGCTCCTGCAGTTGAAATTTCATTTGATTTGTTGGCATGAAGCCAGCATTTTAATACAAAGAAATATTTTTTTTCAATATCTATAAAGAAGAAATTTGTTGAAACTCCTTTTTTTAAAAAAAAAAAACACAAAAAAAACCACACACAAAAAAACAAACCAAACCAAACCAACAACAAAAAAACACCAAAAAAACAACCAGCATTAATGCCAAAGCAGCTGGGGGAAGCAAGTCTGAATTTGTCAGACAGATAGATAGCCCTTATTGTAGAGAAGTGTCTTGGAGTGTTCCGGTTAAAATTGGTTTTGATTTGCCAGAGTTAAGAGCTGTTGAGAATTGCACATGCAGTAAATGTTTTAACACTGATAATGCTGATCTGGGAACAGGCAGAAGCTCGTTCCTGCTGATGCCGTAGCTACGGTCTGGCCAAGTTTACTGAGGCATAGGATTTTGGAGGCCCTTGGGGGCTGTAAACCAAAGGGCCCAGGTGGAGGAATCCTGAAAACTAAATGAACTGGTGCCAAAAAAGTGCCAAAGTCCCCATGGGGATCCGACCTCTGAAACCTTTACTAAATCCAGCCCTAAGACAGGATGAATTTTTTTCTCCTGCACAAAGACACACTCACTAGGGGAGACGCCGTGCTGGTGTTGCCAGTAAGGTAGCAAAGTACTCTGACAGCATATTGATTTTTCACAATGTAAGATACTTCATGGAAAGAGAGAGATTTACTGTGTGACTGATAGACAGAAAGTCAGGTAGCTGTGTAATCAGAGAAAAAGGAGTCTACTAGCAGCATCTTATTTATGGTTGTTTATTGTGAAAACATGGAGCACCCAAGAAGGACTGTTATTTTTGCTTTAAAAGCTCTTGGAACAGTTTCCCAGCACCACATGCAGTATTACAGTTAGTGAACTACGGGATTAAGTAACTTGGCCCGGTGTTTTGTTAACAGATATGTATTAATAATAGCATATTTATTGATCCATCACTTGAATTGTGACCAAGTCTTGATTCTAGTCAGAACCTCTGGGGTAACTATAAACTGTGCAATGCCATGACTGTACACCACCACCAACATCAGCTCCTTCCCCAGAAATTGTATTGCCTCCTATTTATGTCCTTGTTTCTGTGTTCTTTTTATGGCCACAGCAGAGCCATCTATAAGTCCAACACCTGGTGGTGAGGACCAAGAAGACATGGATGGTAGTAATGTAGTTGTCTGTCAATAAGCCTACATGATGAGAAAAGGATATGGAGCATTCAGACAGCTAGGATGTACAGAGATGGAGAGATGCAGAGAGATGCATGTGTGAGTAAAAGACAGAACTTTATTCATGAGAGGTATTCAAATATATGTCTGTAACACAACTTCCAGACATATTATAAGGCAACAGAAAAAGAAGGGTGGATATGCATTTGAACAGACATCCAGTTCTCTAAGCAAGAGAAAATACATACATACAGCAAATAGCTCAGAGCAGCAGAAATAATGCAGGCTGGTTTCGTATGGATTTATGTCCTGGTTTGACTGTACAGCATGTAGTTACGTGTGAGCTCCAAATGACTATTTCCCATGTCTGAGAACCTGACACAGCATCTAAGAAAGGGTTAGACAAAGCTTGTGCTGCTACCTTTCCTTCAGTGGAGATAACAGCACAGCTTTTTTCTCTAATTGACTGCCAATTTTCATGAAATCTGTAGGGATAAAATAACTTTGATATGGCTGAAATTAGCCAAGAGATTGAAAATACCATAACCACTTATACTTCCATGTGGTAAACAAAGAATAATTTGACCTGGAATGGGATAAAGCAGACCTTGTAGGATGTTTAGAGATTTTAGTATTTATTTTTTGAGAGGAACTAGAAAAAAATGACTTGTTTAGCTTAGCAAAATGGAGGTTGAGAGACTGTACAGTCATTCTCTAAAAACATCAGAGAGGAAGGTGTAAACAAGGCAGAAGTACTGGTTGAATGTAGAGATTATTGTAGTGTAAGAGCTCATTGTTGTAAGATAGTCTTCTAAAATTAAACCACAAGTAAAAAGAAGCTACCTAGTGAACATGAGTTAACTCGTGGATCTGCATTTTAACAGAAGTAGGCTACATAAGAAACTGCTATCAAGATGTATCTTAATAAAAGATTGACAGGAAGGTGTTTGACACAGCAGTATGTAACTAGAAGAACTTGGAGTCTGCTACTGAAGGTATTCTCCATCCTCATGAGGTTCTAAAGGACTTCTTGCAGCAATTCAGAGGTTGGAAATTTCGAGCTGAGTTTTACCCTATGTTGGAAAACCAATGTTTCATAGGGTAGGTCTGAAGTACAAAGACTCACCACTGAAGGAGGACTGGGACCTACCCAGGAATAAAGAGGAATTTAGGTCTCTTCCCCCGTGCACCATATCAAGTGGCGTACCATGCAAGCTTTCAAGTAATGTGATTGCAGCCCCATTACTGCCCTCACTTTGCCTGGCACCATGTCTCCTCCTGCTTTTAAGGCCTTTAGGCTATCCTGTTAGCAAGAAGCAAGTGTTCTATACTGTTCCTTTATCATTTTCTCTGCTCATGCCCTATTTGCTGGGCTTGTAAAATGTGTAAAGCCTACAAGTGGCAGAAAGAGTTTGACTAAAAATATACTTAAGAGAATTCTGTGCAACACAGATGTGGAAACTGTGAAAGGCATCAACCGTAATGACAATGCTGTTGGACATGCGTAATTCAATGTCATTTAGCTGCCCAGCAACATTCCATGTTACATGGGTTTAATTTCTTTTTCCTGGATACTGCTGAAAAGATTGGGGGGAGTCTGAGGGGAAGAAAATGGAAAGAATTATATTCTGATTTGCATCCTAGATGCTAAGCCTCACCTTCCACCAGGTCTTCAGCCTAAGATAATTTCTTCTGATGTGTAGGTGGAGAAATTCCATTCCTAATGTGGCATGTAGGCTGTATTTCAGTCTCTTTATGTTTATCAGTAACATAAATCTCTTTTCTTACAGTACAGAACATCTCTTGAAGGCAGGAAGTCATTGACCACATGCTGCAGCAGTTGGAGAGACATGCCTACTAATTACTGGCACTCTGCAGCACTTACATCAACATTTGCTGTTGCAAGTAATAATAATGAGCCACAGCATGGATTGGATCACACAACCAACAGCTTCCTTCCTATTTCTTATTTTTTACCCTAGTTTTTTCTTTTTGCTTTCCACCTTTTTACCCTGGTCACCTTGCTCATCCCTGGACCATGATGGTACTTCAGGGCTGACATAACTTCCAAGTTGTAATGAAGGAAAATGAAGGCACTAACCCTGTAAGGAAATTTGAGGCAGAGATTTCCCCTGAGCCACTCACATATTTCAAAAAGTCTGTTTAGGTTAATGTTCCCTAGGGTATGGCAGGTGTAGCAGTGACAACATGGGCTGGTGAAAACTGTTCTGCAGTTTTCCTATATCAGGTGAGCAGGAAGACTTTTTAGATCCCAGGCAGAGAAAACTGATTGTATGTCCATCCAGTTCTGAGGTATTAACCATCTTCATTCAGAGTAAAAAAATACAGGAACTGATGGCACACTGAGTTATCAGAGTGAATCAGTAAGGTCCGTTTGAATGAATGGAGATACAATGCTTTAAAATATATGTGAATGTTAGGAGAATGGAGGCTCTTGGTGGTGACCTCCTTTTCATCTCTTCATCTCTGCAAGTTCTTTCCATACAGGTAGTATCAGCAGAGGCTGGATGGCTTACAGACAGCTGTGGTTGATGCTTCAGGATACCACAGCAGCCCTGATTGCATTTTTAACAGACATTTCCCTCCAGATGCTTCATAGGTTATTTCACATTGACTGATGTCTGTGTCCTGAGAGCTATTGCTAATGCATTGGACTCACTTGTGTCTGTTGCTCTAGTTTGTGACAGTGCCACCCTGCCGTCCTCTTTTTCTGTAAATAGCTTCTGCCCCTAGTCACCTTTCCATCCAAGTCAGCTTCCTCTGTATGCCATCTGGATCCATTGACAATCCATCTGAGGCAAAGTCCAGTCAGCATCAGCTGAAGACCTCCCTACCTCTTCCTGCAATACATCAAGACATCAGAGGTAACATCAGAAAATCCAACACACATTATCTTCTGGGATTTGTCTATACAAAGGGTGACTCCCAAAGGGTGCCTAAGCCCATATTCTGGTTCCTCCCTCACCAGAAAGTGACTTCCTTATTACTTTTCTACCTGGTAGAACAAATCACCTTCTTCTTTCCATCAGCAGGACTCCTTAGTCCATCCTGGGCTGAACTGACACATAGTAGCAGTCTGGAGATGCACAGACAAACAAGAGCCAGCATCATGTGCTTGGCTCTTGTGACAAGTCCATAGAAAACACTCACATACCACTGCAGAACATGAAGCAAAGCACATCCCCTGCAGCATGCGAAGCCTGAAGTTTAACTACTTAATTTTCTAGTCTCTTTCTTTCTTTCTTTATTTCTTTATTTCTTTCTTTCGCTCTTTCGCTCATTCACTCTTTCTTTCTCTTTCGCTCTTTCTTTTCTTTCTTTCTTTTCTTTCTTTTCTTTCTTATTTTGATTAATACTTTTAAAAACACGCCCAGGACTGAAATAATTGCCAGTATGTTGACTAGCAACTTGCATTTTTGAGCTTAAGAAGCCAACATTGGTCATAACATATCAGTCCAAAGGGGTGTGTTGCCCAATATCCTGTTTCTGAGAAAAGACAAGGGACAAGCACAGCCACATATACTGTACTGCCACAAAATAGCCTCCCTGCCTCCAGCAGCTTGGGGACTACACAGGCTGTGCAGACAGTTTTTGTATGAATGATAATGTGATATATACTCTCTATTTTTAGTCAGCCAGCACATTTAAGAAGCTTCTAGGATTTTAGTCTGCTCAAGTAGGAGGCAAAAAGATTTTTAGACATTATTTATTTATATATAGAGAGGGGAATGTACTGTTTATTTCCCCCAATGTATTCCCATTTTCCTCTTATTTTCAAGGCTTTCCATGCTGGAAAAGGAAACATTTGGGTGAGTTAAACACATCTTTTTAGTTGTAACTGATATGAGGACATACTGGGGGAAAAAATAAAAAAAGGTACAATGCTGTTGTCTGATTTTTTTCAAAGCAAAAATCCATATTGATGAATACTTGTTAAATCAGAAGTTGGACAGTCAACTAGGTAAACAGTGCTAGTTTACTAGCTCTTTTCCCAAACCAGAGCCGAGATTTTTAATAGTGTCAAAGATGAATGTCAATAGGTGCACAAGGCACAACAGGAAGTTTTAGTGGTTCTACCAAGTCTAGAAATTATGCTACATGTTCTGAGTGGCCTTTCCTGGCACTTATCTATCGATCTGCTACATGCATATGTGTTATAGCATAGTTAAGTTGCCTAATTTGAAATATTACTCAGTCTTCAACTCCTACCGATCTCAGTGTTTATGGTTCTGAGGGAAAAAAACAAACAAACCAAAACAACAAAATACACACACACACAAAACAAAACAAAACAAAACTAAACAAAAAACAAACCCACCACCACCAAAAACAAACAAAGAAACAAAACAAAACAAAACAACCCAAGAAAAATATTTGGCTCTCTTTTCAGGAGTCTAGATGTGGAGACAGAAAAACAGATACTCAAACCCCGGCACCAGATGTCTGATGGTGTGTTTGGAGAATTAGTAAGATTGGATAGACAAGAAAAATGGAGAGGAAGGCTTCACCTAATATAATAGGAATGTATCTGCAAGCAATTATTATGTCATTATAATTTCACAAACAATACGTATTAACTGGTACACAAATCTCTGTAAGTGCTAAATGAAATGTTAACCATTATATTCCAAATGTTTTATCACAAGAGACATTTTGTGACATCAGAAGCTAGTTTTCCTTCCACTCAATTATCTCTATTAACTGGTAACATATACTGAATCCCTGCCATGTGTTTTGTGATGTTAATCCTCATTAACTGAGTAAACAGAAAGATGGCCTCATTGGCAAGGCAACTCAAGTGACCAGAAAGAAGAGATCTCTCTGGCCAGAGATCATCCATCATCTGTCCCTGTGTTGGGTTATGAAGTTAGCATGTAATTAATAGGCACTCAGAGTGAGCAGGACCACAGATGGAGTTGGGAGCAAACACACCACTTCCTCACACGCCCACAGCTATGTCAGGCTGCAAGACTTTGCTTTATAAGAAACATTTTACAGCATCAGGTGGATTTCAATCCCCCTAAAACCTGGAGCAACTTATAAAGCAAAACAACATAAAACCAAAAATCCCAGCGCATGCAAACACATAACATGCTTTTGTTTTCTCCCATGCAGCAATGTAAAATTGGACAATTATCCTTCCTTAGAAAGACTTGAACTATAAATGACATTTCCAGATCTCTATAAATAGGTAATGCTCACACTGTTGGGTAGTGGGCCTGATGCTTATTAACTTTGAACTCCTGTATAAAACACTATCAAGGACCTGCTTCAGAAAAACATTTAAGCACATGCTTAAGTGCTTCAACAAAGTTCTTGGAGGTAGAGCTCATATTTAAGTACTTTGAAAAGCAGGGGTGTCTTTGTGCATTCAAAAGCATCCCTGGACTTAAACTGCTCTGACTCCAGAGAGGCTGAATCCGCTTTGTCTCAATCTGGAGCAGTTTGAACTGCTGAGCAGGGAGCACAGCTGTGCAGGAACAGACCCAGCCCAAAAATCCACTGACCTCCATTTTGCTGGCCTCTCCTCCCTCCGGTATAATTGCATGAGCACAGCTTGAATCTCTTCTCACTTCTGCAAGTGTAAATCACAAGTAAATCCTCTGAGAGGAGGACTGAATAGTGGAAACAAGGAGAGAGTGAGGCTGGCTCTTCTCTCCGTAGGTACTCCAAAAAATTGCACCAGTGCTGGAAAAAACAATCCCTAGGAAAAAAAAAAAAAGAAAAAAGTTTCTGTAAAACTGTCATGCACAACATCTCAGGATTTCCTACTGTGCTTCTGTCAACACTTTCTGATCAACCTTTAACTCTGTAGCTTATCTAATTCTTCCTGATATTGCTGAGCCCAGTTCTACCCCTGACAACACTTCAGTGTAAATCCACCCACTTCACTTACATACAATTTACACCAGTAGGAGCAGGGGAGTGAAGAAATGTCCCCTGTGGACCTTACCTTCCCACCACTGAGTATCTTTAATTCACAAAGACTAAGAATCACACCCAGCAGCATGTCCCTTGTGGATTGGGTTGTACAGGCATGGAGTCCATTATGGGATTTATTAACAGAGAAGGTGGTGATGGCAGTGCTGTTCTTCCTGCAATTTGCATAAAATCTGTGCAGAAAGAGGGAAAAAAAATTGTGAACATCTGGCTATACCCACAGACGGTACAGAATTCCATTACTGCATTGGCATGAGCCCGTGAGCATGGCACTGCTAAATAATTCATTAAATTAGCAGACATTGCACATGGAAGATGTACACTAACCTAGCACAGAGAAACGCTGCTCTCTATGGCAGAACAAGCTTTGCAAGAAGAAGGTATTTACCACCGGTGTCAAACCAAAGCCTAGAATGATGTCATTCTTGCTTCACTGAATTTAGTATGTGATAAAAGCTCAGAGGAGACTCATTGCCCAAACCCATGGATGCTTATACTGCATCAAAGGGGACAGGGACAGCTGCTCTCCCTTCCATGGCAGTCATGTCATTGGGCTACAGAGAGACACTGCCCAAACACTGCCAAGACAAAAAGTGTTGTGTAAGTAGGACTAAGACCAAGTGTGTCACTCACGTGGTGTAGCAGGTCACCCAGCATTGCTCTCTAGAGGAGGCTGATGAAGAGCTCTTTGAAAGTCAAGACAAATGGCCTCAGTCTCCCTTGAACTCTTGATCACATGGGTGTATGTGTCTCCCAGACACTGGATGAGACCTACAAGGCCAGCACAGTGAAACTTCAGCACAAAGCTCAGTAAGGCATGCGGAGCTCCTTAGGAGAGATGAAGACCACCAAGAGCTCAGGCTGAGGTCTTTAAATGTCTGAGGAGCTGGGAGCAAGTCCTAGGGCAGTTCAACATGCCTCCCCATTCAGGAGTGGCATTTCTTCACTCTGTCCTTAGACATCGTGACATCCTTTATGTCTGCAAGCAGTTCTGATACTTACAGGATTAAGCCATTGAAGAATCTGCTTAAATAGCAATGAAAGCATAACCAGAATTCAGCATCAGCTGGAGAACTAAGACAGAAACAGCACAATATTGGTCACTTATTCATGATTAACTCAACCATCTCTAATTTGCCTAACATACAGAATTATCATTTACTCTGAACTTGCTGTATTAGCTGCCATATAACATGACATTGGCTATCTGCAAAATCCATTTCTCCTATCTTTCAAAGCTAAACATTTCCAGCCTTTTTTCTTTCCTTTTTTTCCCCCTCTTTCTTTTTAAGGCAATGAAATCAAGTACAGTTCCTCTCTACTGTTTTGCAAACAACTGATGAGTAAAAGAGTAAAGCTGTGTCACATCTCCATATCACCTGAATAAATGCCATTCTCAGAAAGGACAGTGTTTTCATCTTAATTGCTAGCTAGCAACAAAAGTGTTGGAGTTCAGCGCTTCAATATAGATCAATGAAGGAAAAAACCTGTAACAATTTACTAGAAAAGAGAGTATCTTGTGAGTGTTTAATAATGATGCAAAGGTAGGTGAATTACATAGCTTACTTTGCTAACACAATATTTATAAATCCCTATTATGCTAGTTTCCATAATTTATAACTTTTTTTTTTCTGTTCCTGAGCAGTTTTCAAACAGTGCTCTGTCTTCAGAGAAACACTGAAATGTGGAAACCTTGCAATACCCAGTACTTGTGAGTTTACAAATGAGCTGTACAAAGCACTTGTAATTTAAAACTTATTTTTTAAAGTACATACACAGCTCTGAGACTGCAGAGCTATAAAATATCGCCATGAATAGGTGTGTGATTCATTGCAATGCACTTAATGTCAGGGCTTTCATTATTTAGCATGAAACCTGTCCAGTGTGGCTGGCCCCACTCCAATGGGAGCTACAGTCTCAAAACTCCCCCCATAACCATGAAGCATGATCTAGTGGTCGCGCAGCCCATTGCAATGATTACAATACTAAAAAGGGGACTAGTGATTTGAAACATCCATCCTTACCTTAAAAGAGCTTAATCTCAGAAATAGGGGGAGAAACTGAAGGTTTACTCGGTGTGCAGAAGCAGAGGTGCCTAAAACCATTGACACTGGTGGGTATCACCTTACCCAAGAGACAACTTTCTATCACAGAACATTAAACTAAGAATTTATTAAAAAAAAAACAACAGTCTCTATTTAAATAGGATTAGTATATCTTGTCATTAAAGATTAATCTCTCTGGCTAAAATGCCAAGACTTCATTACAAACAAAACCAGGCTTTTCCATAAGTCCATGGTGATCAAGTGCTTTAAATGTGTACCCACAAGCCAGTGTGAACCACTCACATTACCATTTGAAGCTGACATCCAAACTTCTCCAGCAGCTGGTCCCTGTATCCAATTAGTTTTCCTGACAGGACCTGAATATTAAGTTGTTGTGGATTTTAATTAAATATTGAAGAATTATGGTGACATGGCATGACAGCCTACTGCAAAATAATTTACAATATCCTGTTACATTGTTATTTTAAAACAATTTTCCTAGCATGTTTAATCTTCTTAAAACCTGCTGCTAAATGAAATTACTATATTTTGCTATATATCAAATAATGATAAATGGCATCTTGCATTTCCATGTGCCTTCCATATCCAAGGAGCAGAGTACTCACTCCTCCTTACCTGCCTCCCTCCTTCCCTTAAAGAGAAAAACATTGCTTTCCATCATTGAAAAGCCTGAGTTTTTTAGAACAGATCCTCAAGGGGCTCACTTCTATTTTAAAAACTGAGCTCACACTGAACATGTGCTATTACCATCAAAGGCAGAGAGGTCAAAATGGCTATTACAAATCTGTACAAACCTCTTTTGTCTAGCAGCTCGGGTCAAAAAGTGCCAATTCATGTGTCTGATGTTTTGATGCAGTTTATGCATTGGCTGATAAATTAATCACAAAGTCCACCATTCAGCAGCAATTAGGCATGTAATAAAATGGGCTGGATCCTGTCCTCTCTTTCAGATGCAAAACACCACAGAGTAAGATGAAATTCCTTGGATAAGTGCAACCCAGAGCAGGATTTATCTGGCAAGTGCCAGTATCAGCATGTATTGTGTCAATCTAGTCTGGAAATATCTACAGAGCTAGGCTGACGCTTCCTTTCAGGTTTTTATTTGGTGCCTATCCCCTTGTTAGCCAAGCGGTGATCCACTGTGCTTACCCTTCCACATACCCTGAGATTGTGTGTTTAAAATAGACCTTCATGATACCAATATTTGAATATCACTGGCTATCTGAATGATGTGGGAATTCAATTTTTTGATCAGCTTTGTTTGAACTAAACCAGAGGAGGAACATAAGATATCTGAGCACACAGTATATTTTTCAAAGGTTAGAAATATCTTTTTTCCAGCATGAGCAGGAAAAAATACAGAGTTAATTTTGACAGCTCAGACACTGCTGCCATTGTGCAGGGAGAAACTCGAACTTCCCAGCTGTCTTGCTGGCTCAACACTCCATTAGATGTTTAAAAGGAGAGAATACATGCTGGAAATTTTGTTTGGAGGAACAGCTCAAGGGCAGAATGTTAGACTGCTTTCACAAACAGCATTCTGAAAGCCATATTATTATTATTATCAATAATAATTATACTGTTTATTATTCTGTTCTCTCCTTTATAATCTCCATCTTCCAGGAATGTAATGACCCACTACTGTTTCTCAAAACCATAACCATGACAAATGAAACTTGGGCCAGCATCATCAACAGTAGTAGCTAAAAGCACACAGCACTGCTGTAATTTTTTTAGCTTTATGAAGGCTGTAGCATATGGATGGCTCAGCTCACACCCTCTTCCCTAGATCACAAAGAGCATTGACTGCCTAGGCAATGTCATCCTGCTCCACCACTGGAGAGAATGCATTTCAGCAACAGATGAGAGGGAAGGATTTCTTTTTGGGCAATGTTATCTTCTCTTCTCCACCTGCAGAACCCTACTCAATTTCTAGGGTGACATTTAGTACTTGCTTTGGTAGTTCATCCCTGCAGCTTATATGCTGCCTGCAGAGCCAGGGACACATGAGTCCATACCTAGTGACTGGCTAAGACCCACCACCCAGCTTGTGTCTTCAGTATGGACTTGAGGAGAGCTCTGATACTTAAGGAGATCCTCATAAAGTGACATACCTTTATGCAGCCCTGCCATCTCATGGTGTTTGTTCAAGAGGTCCCTGGACAGTTTGCCCAGGACAGACACCTCCAAAAGTTTGTTCTCTAGCAGATATCCCCAGCTCAGTTTTTCAGACCTAGTGATGATGTGGATAATATGAGGACAAGCTATCTGCAGCCTTGCTAAGCACACAGGTCATGAGGAGTGCCAGAATTCAATTTACTACTTAATTTTGGATTGACAAAATAGGCATTGCTTGCTACAGCAAGCAATACCAAACTGAGCAATGCCATACTAACCTGCAGCCTGAAAATAGGCAAGGCAGAGGTACCTGTGTGCCAGCCTGAATGTCACTGCAGAAATCCTGTTCAGTGTCTGTATTACCTGTTACTGTGTATGGCAATGTCTCTCTTCTAAAGCAAAAAGTATCAGCAAACCAAGTAATTTAAATCCATCTGGAAACACAGAAGTAATAAAGATGGATTAAAAAGAAAGGAAGTACCACACCTGCTTTTCATTCTTTCTACTGAGACCGTTATAGCCTTCCCCAGGCACACAGTTAATTTTCTTTGTGTGTTGCTTCAAAACACCTTTCCAGAGAAGGACTGTTCCTCCATGGCACTCCTGCAGAGACGCCATCCATGCTAGTGGCAGTCCTGCACACAACATAGGTGACATCTTCATACTGGAACAGAGGAAAGAAGTTTTACTCTCTTTATGTTCCCCTTAATGTATATTCATCTTTCAAATCAAGTGACTACAATTTCTGCTATGGAAGTGCTTTGGGGAGCCTATGTGACAAAAGCTTTAAAAGCATAAAGGGAACTATTAGTTTTTATGAATCCCAAAAGGCTATTCTCAGAGTTGCCCAAAGGGGACACATGAGCAACACTTGAGGAGAAGAAGAAATATTATTTTTCAATAAGGTATAAAATATTTACTATCTGCCAGTGATGGGCACTGAACGATTTGCGGATATTACTTTGACAGTGCAGTGTTCAAGGACACATTTCACCCTACATAAGCAATCATCAGAGCAGTATATCAAAGCCTAAAAGTCTCCTACCAGTATAGATATTGGCTGCATCTGAAAACAAGTGAATGTTTAACTCATCATACATAATTTACATTAAATTGTGCGATTTTTAAATATGTACACATATATTGTATGTATTTCCTAGTGGGTGAAACTCACAGGTGATATGTATTGTTGCTCGAGAAAGAAAAAACAAGGTTCTATTTTATATCACATGCGGGAAATTTAGATGCTTTTCCCATTATTTGCTTAGGCAGGGTGACTGTACTGCATCTACCAAATGACAAATAAAAACTTCCTCCATAGCCAGAGCAGAGCAAAAGTTAATCCTACAAATAATTCATCTTCTCTATGTTAGAACTTGTCTTCAGATAGGAGGGGTTGGTCTCCGGAGGTGCCCATCTGTCACTGTGTGTCACAGGCGGGTTGCTTCACCCTAAGACCATAGAAAGGATGAAAAATGAATGGCTACTGATAAAACAGATAGAGTAGTATTTTGCATTTATTTAAAAAATATTTTCTCAAAATTCTTTATGAGCAATCATATAGCTTGTAGATCTGTGCAAGACTCCCAAGAACAGTGGAGTCTTTACTCCACAGGTTTTAATCCATTTACACTCAAGCCCAGCAGGCTGCATATTTAATTCTGGCTTCCACTGAACTCAAACTGAGCTGAAATGATGTGGATATCATTGTTCAATATATAGAAGTATTCAAAGGCCCAAGCTTTTAAAGGTTTCAGAACAAGCAAGGTAAATCCCTTCAGTTTCTCGCTTTTTTCCCCGAAACAGCAAATTTAGACAAAGAGTTTGCATGTGCAACAAGGATGTTGTGTAGATGTGCATATAAAATTCTAGGCCTCTTAAGCGATGTTATTCTGAGTACATCACCTGGTAACAGCACTGGACCTCTGGAAGCCTGATTATGTGTCTCTGGATTATTCGCAGGAGTGATGCCCGGGAGATCAGGCTTCCCTAACAAGAGATTGCTTCACCCAAATGTGACATGTAGCCACCTCTGGTATGGATTGTGGTAGCATTTAATGGTGCACAGCAGGATAACCCAACCAAATTAGGACAAGAAGCAGAAAAGGAATAACACTGCCAGCAGGAACTCCAGGGAGACTCTAAGTAGGCAGATTGCAGCTACCCGAGCTGTAACCAGGCCAAGGAGCTGTGAGGACTGCTGTCAGCAGCACAATACTGGCTGCACTTTTCCAAGGGTCTGAAGGAACTAAACCCTGTTTTATCTGGTACTAAACTGCACAGTCCCCTTCTAACTGGCTCAGGTGGGAGTGAAGAGCACTATCTTGGAGTCAGCTCTGCAGTTTGCTGAAGGGCCTGATGTAGCTGCTACCTGGGTGTATCCTATGCAGCAAATGACCCAGCTAACCCTGCCTGACTGTGTGCTCTGAAGGGAGAACTTAAAGCTCTAGGAAGCAATCTGAAGCTATTATAGTTGCTATTTCTTTTCCAGTGCTTGCTTGCTTATGGAGCTGTCTGGGGTCATTAGGAAGTTTCTGGATTGTATGAGACTTTTAAACTCTTTGAATAGCCATGAATAAACTGAGCTACATGAAATCATAGCCTAAAGGAAATTAAGAGTCTGAGTCTAATACTGGATGCATGCCTGAAAAAAACCACGAGTGCACGAGCAAGCTCAGATGCCATCCCTTCACACCAAATTCCTAGAGAGCCCATTGTTGCTTTTTATTGTTTTCTGCTGCTCAGCTTCAGCCTGAGAGAATTTAAAATGACCACAGCAGAGGCACTTAAGATAGCAGGGCTAGAAAGCATCAGTCTCAACCTCTTAGGGTATGAAAAACTTCAAGCCATTCTGTAACAATTCATTTGGTGGCTGCTTATAGCAGCACTGGAAGTGCTAGCAGGAACATGAGCTTGGCACCTGAACACCAGGAATCCTATGACACACCAGACAGAGATTAATACAGATTAATATTAATGAGAAAGCTCCTTCTGTTGAACTTCTCTCTGGCATTAATTTCTCAGCCCATCCATGTTCTTGGATCCTGAAACCATGCACTCAGTCCATGTGAGGAGAGATTCTGGCATGTCACAGGGATGAAAAGCTTGGACCACAAACACAGCCCCTCCAGGAGGATCCCCATGCTCTTTGCTGGTGGAGCAATCATTCCCTGTCAATGCTAACTCATTGCATGAGGGATTGCATATGGTTCTGCAGTTGTCTGGGATATGCTGTATGCTTAGCAGTGACCCACTTCAGTTATTTACTCCTGCACCACTAGTGTGATATATCTGTCTTGAAGTGTCCAGCTTACACCCCAGATGTTCACACAGCCCTTCAAATAATAGAGCTGACCGCAAGAAATTGGACTTTTCCTCCAGGTTTGGTGTTGTCTTCCCGAAGGCTACCAAACAGAGTTCACAATGTGATGGATCATTCACATGATTCATATCTTTGGCCCAAAGCATCTTAAAGATCACATAAAGCCCTCAATAAAATCTGTACTCAGTAACTTTGCTCTTCTGCAGGAACTAGACCTCTTCAAAATTAAGTCAAATCTTATCTGTGGAGGAGACAGAACTGGTCAGCCTGTGACTGTGGAATGAGCTCCTTCAAGACTTACAGTCCCTGTTTCACTACCTTTGCATTCTCTAAAAAAAATACAGAGCAAATAATTTTTTAAAAGAAAATAAAGACAAATAAACCCAAAACTTATAAAGCTGTACCAAAACAAGTCATTCCAGGGCACACAATTCTCTCCAGAATAAGGAAGAATAAACATCGTATGATAGATATTAATCACATCACTTAAGGCATTAGTTCAAGACATTCAGATACTGTCAAGATAAAATTATGCAGAGTAAAAATCTGAATATTGAGATATTCAGCCAATTTATTGAATGAACAGCTGTGATACTTTAACTTCTCCCTTAAAACCACTTTGGAACTGGAAAGCTGTAGTGTCCACCCTTTCTGCAATGGAGATAAGAGAGCTGTTGGTATCTCAGATTGACACAGCTAACTCACAAATTACAGGAATTGTAGTGAAAATGGAAATCAGGATGCCTTAACACATATGATGTATTTTTGGAAGGCAGTACAACTTTAATAAAGGTGAGTCCTGTGTTAGAATTCTATGACAGGCCTTTGAAGGAGCTGACAAACTTGTGGGTAAAAAGGATCCAGTCAGTAAGGGCTGCTTCTTTGCCAAAGGGTTTTCAGCATGATTTTTTTTTTTTCCATGGTTTCACTGAACACCTGACAAATAAATGGGAGAGGAATTAACAATCATCTCTTGTACAGAAATCCCCTCCCCTGAGCTGAAAACAGTTGAAAGCCGCTCCCAGTATCATGTATGTTTGTTTTTTTCTTATAGTCTTCATTATACAAACATCTTCACACTTCCCTGCACCCACAAAGATACCGCAGTGCATAAGCTTTTGATCTGACCGTTTACCATTTTATTCAGCTATTGATCATTTCAGCACCTTTCATTAATTAGCAATAAAGGATCATCATCAAAGTAAGAAACAAAGTTGAGAATTTGGCTGAGTATGAATCTCTCCTTTCTCAATTTTCTTTCCACTGGACTCTAGTCCTTCCTCATTAAATGGCAGTTGATCTACTTCCCTACCTCACTGACATGATGTGAAGGACTGAGAGGTGTCTTGACTTTGCAGTAATGAGGGACGATAGACACCCTATTTACAGAAAGGGCAAGGAAAAACATCTTGCAGGAATACACACATGGTCTGTACCTGTTTTTATGAGAGATAAAGAACAGAAATCACTTCAGCAGAATGCTGTAATGACTCCCAGGTTGAGAGCAAGGTAAAAAAATGCTACCTGGAAGCACAGTGTTGTGCAGTAACACAGTAACAATGAATCTCTTTCTTTTAATATGATCTGTTGTTCTGCTGACATAGCCCTGTAAGCCCTGTTCCTGTGAAATAATGGAAGAAAGCCCTGGGTTACAATTTCCAGGCTCTCAGAGAAATCCAGTCATGACTAGATATGGCTTCTGTCATGCCACTACTATTAGCAGCCCAAAAGTGAAAAACTAGAGCCCTTCAAAAAGGTATTTAAGAGAGATCTGCAGGAAAACTGAACCCATGTGAGCTCTGGTCTAGTTTGAGGTCTATCTCTTTTAGCAGGGTTTAAACAATTTTCTTCAGCAGTACAAGGCAGACAAAACCTGACCCAATTCCTTTAGCTGCAAATGGGCATCTACTATCTTTTGAGATGCTTTTGGGTATGTATCCAGGACAACCACATGAAGCTGATGGATGAGGCTCCAAGTTTCCAGAGGACCCATCACTTTCAGAGGGTGGTCTGCAGAGAAAGAGGTACTGAGGGCATCTGCAGTAGCACAAGGATAGTTCAGTTTCTTACAGCCAGAGTGATTCAAGTTAGATTGCGCTGCTTTTATTTTTGACCCTTGTGGACCAGAATGACAGCAGAAGCCTGCCACACTGGTCATCAGGGATGGGACCTTTGGTCTTTGCAGTGACAGAAGAGAGCTCTTCTGGTAGCTAAGAATCACTGCCTGCTGACAAGGCCCTTTGGCTTCATGGAGCTGATGATCCTTTCAAAACTGTGCTGTGAGATGCTTTTCCACACTGTAAACCAGATGCCTTTTATCTCAACTCCAGTGCCTATGTGAAAAAATAATTATATACATGGCTATGCTTCAGGCTACAGCAAGAGTGAGATACAGCCGTGTTGCAAGGAGCAGGTTCCAGAAGCCAAGGGATAACCAATGTCAGGCTGCAAACAGTGCAAAAGCCATTTCTGTTGGGTGGCCTTCAGCATCGATTAGACTTTTTTCTATTTTTACTTGATTTATTGTAGCTTTATGTAAAGGTCTCAGAAAATCACCAGTAGATAACTGCCCTGGAAACAAAAATATAAAAATATATTTATGTTCCTATTTTTCAAATCACTTCCTACAAGCCAAGTTTTGTGGACACAAGAAAGGTACATTGCATCTGGTACTAAATATGTGCAGGAGAAACTGAAGTGAAGCTGAGGTCTGCTGAGAAAAGCCCATGATAAAAAGAGAAAGGCTAAGAACCTCCTGGAAAGCTGTAAATATAATTAAAACATGGGAAGGAGAATGTCAGATGGATTAAGGTTAATGGTTCACACACTGACACAGCTTGCTCATGAAGAGCATTAATGGTTTTATCAGAAAAGAGTGGAAAAGGAGACTGTACAGCAATCTGCCTCACTTCTGAAGCAATATGCAGAGCACTGGTTACTGACCTCAAAGACATTTCTCTACCAGGTCAAGAATGGCCACCTACGGTATATTATGGTGAGGAGGAAAAAAGGCTGAAAAACATGGTTTTGCATCCTGAAATCTGACTGAAGCTTGTCTGCTTTGCAGACCGATCCAAAAGAAAATGTAGCAGAAAGCTCAGGCTGACTTGAAATATTATCTCAGAGCATCTCTTTCAGCTCCCTCCTGCATTATTTGGCAGTCTTTTGATACTGCTGTTCTTCTCTCATTGATTTCAGAGACAGCTGGCTTTCCTCCAGGCAAATGCTGGCTGGGTAGCTGGGTCATTGTTGCATATGCAGTGCATGGAGAGGAAATCCTAATGGTGTCCACATCATGTGGAAGGAGGTAGGTAAGGGGATGCAGGGGCTGTACACTGAGGAACCAGATAAGAAATGGAAATCCCAAATCCGGCAGAGAATGTGAAATAAAACTCCAAAACAGTAATACTTCGAAAAATGGTTTGGAAGTGTAAAGGTTCATATTTCTCCTGGGAATTAGTAACACAAAAGTCAGTCTGATTTTGCTCAGCAGAAGAGAAACAATACCTACCTGACAAAATAGCTTGAAGTACAGGAGATGACTAGTTAGATTTCTCTGAACAAAGAAGGCTGCAGTGACAGCAAAGTTTTCTTTTTGTGTCTCATGTTCTTAACAGATGTTTACTGAGAGCACTTTTTTCCACTTAAGCTTTTAAAAAATCTAGTTCAAAGGAGCTAGGAATTCGTGGACATCAACATAACAAAAGAAGCAGTAAACTTATGCATATCAAGGCTGATGTGTCAAAAGCTCCAAAGACCCAAGGAAGCAATAAAGTGATGTGCTATGATACAAATAAGATGTTGTTATCCATCTCAATAAATTCTTTTTATCACATAGTGAGAAAGTCTCCAAAAAACACACCTTCAGAAAAGAAGGCTTCTCTGATAGAGAAATGTTTCCCTCATGAAGAGTGGTATCTGTTTTACAGGTATTCCAAGTGTTCTTCATTAATTGGACTTTTTTTGCAGTAACACTATTCCCATCGTAAACAGATATTTTTGTAAACAAATGTAGCACCACCCCTGTAAATGCAGGAAGGACCTTTCCATCTTGACTTTTCAGTTGTGGAAATAGAGACATCTTCACCTTCATGGAAGTAAGACCAATATTTTCAAAATGATCACTGCTAGTCCATGTCTCTCTGATATGAGTTCATTTATTTCTATTTCCACATTTTGGCCTAATTTAGCTGCTTTACCATCTCACACTAACTTCACATTAACGATGACAGCAAAACATGAGCTTCCTGACTTGTTAGCCTCCCAAAATGTTTTCTATTTTTAAAGAAAGAGTGGGATCAAACAAAGACAAGTAGTTATAGTAAGGGGAAGGTGAACATGTTTGAAGATGCACTATGTTATAATGAGCCAGAGCTGACACTCTGTCGCTGTACACTTTAAAACCTGAACAGTGATTACTAAGAATGCCATCCATCTGCAACAGCCACAGATCCTAGTGAGGGTCACAGGTTTCCTTAGATTTGATATGAGAAAACAAATGGTATTTGTAGGCTTAATGTTGTGATTGAAGCTGCTTATGGCAGTCAATGGGTGAAAAAGAAGACCCCCTATTTTTGGTTAAATATTATAAAAAAATGACAACTATTTTAAGAAGAGATGTAATCTCTCTGGTATTATCATCCAAGCTTTTGAATTCAATTTACAAGCTCATGGTTAAACCGTGTCACTTTCATCCATGCTGAAAACATAACAATTGCAATAGCAAGTGGTGTTCTGTATCTTGATTCAGCTTCTGAAATATCTCAAGGGTAATGCCAAGGAACTACCTGAGAGGTACCTTTGTGAGACATCCAGAACATTATGAAAGCAAGGTCCACATTCATAAAAAGGAAGATGCTTCTCTTACCATATTTGATGGAAAAAAAAATAATTGTTGGACAGCAGCCACTTGTGTCCAGTAAGGGCCATCTGCCCCATTGCCCAATAGCACATACCAGCTACTGTGCACACAGTTTGACCAAATAGGGGTAAAAAATCACCCTCTCAATGTTCTGTATAAGAAACATTATAAGGTGCATTGGCATAGCCTCATAGTAAGAGGTGAGGATGATTTGACCCAGCCTTCTCACATGGATTTTAGTGTTAAAGCTGAGAAATTAATCTCCAGCAGTGTTCTTCCATCCATCCAGACACTGGGGTACTTAACCAGCTCTAGCTGCCTGATTAGTTTAGCTGTGAACACTAAGGCATGCAGACAGGAATATGATACTACCGAGACTTTGGATTTAGGCCAGTCAGTCATAAAGGGAGGGGAGTTAGAAGTATTTTCCAAGTGAGGAGGCACACATACATCTGGGTAAGTTAGTGAGAGCTGGAAAGGATGGGCAGATAGCCACAACTTCTGAGACATATGTCTATTATTTTAAAGCAGTTTTCCTTCAGTATGTCCGTCACACCCAAATTTATTGTCTTCACATAAAACTCATTCCTTTCAGAGAACTGGATTCTAGTTGTGTCTTTCTAAATTATATGAGTTTCTGTAATGCAGTTTTGCTGTCTGGGAAAGTCACCATAATAATCTGGAGTAACAAGGCCAATTCACACAGAAATACTCCTCACAAAAGCTCAGTATTAAGATGGTAATATGCCTTAGGCTCAGTATTCCTATGTCTGAGAGATTCTGAATTTCACCTGAGAGATTTACTCCCAAGAGCTTAGAGATAGGCATATATTTATATGCCTGTCTATATGTGGGGTTCAGTTGCCATGTGAGCTAGGTAGGTTATTGCCATTTTGTGCCATTAGCCTTGTACCATGCTCTGATCAGCAAGCAGCATTTATCCACCTTTGTACCTGCTTTGAGATCTTGGGATATGAACTGGTGAACAGAGATGGAAGAAAACCAAAATGGCACCTGAATATCATGGTAAACAGGGCTGCTAAATTCCTCTGGGCAGTGGCTTCTTCCAGCAGAAGAGCCTAAGCTCTTGCACATTTCTGGGGTATGGGCCATGTCTGCTTTGGTCCAAATGACTGAAAAATTATGTGAGAAGGAGAAATAAGGGATAAAACACTAAAGAAAAAGCTCATAAGAATATCAGCTGTCATTTAGTGTTGCAGCTATTTAACTAGTGACCCACCTCAGTTGGCCACTCTCTCCCAAGGTGCTACTGGACATGTCCTGTGGGTCCAGAGTCTTCATGACTCACAGTCCATCTGAAGAAGTACAGCCCAGGCTCAGCCCCTGAAGGTACTTTTCTTAGATAAGAAGACAATAGTTTAATATGACAAACTGACCATGGAGATCCCCATTTCCCTCCTCTGCCTGTCAGCTCTCTTGAAGGTAACCAGCTTGCTTTTGCACTTACTTTTTGGTTGTCCTTAGCCGAACCAAATACAAATGTAGAAAAATGTCAGTTTTGATGTTGTTTAACACTTCTTAGCATGATAAAGAAACCTGCTGAACCAACTAGAGGCCAAATTGTCCCATTACATATGGGTATTTTCTGCTTCAGGCAGGTGAGTAATTGCTTTGGGCATGTTTCTGTCACTTGGAAAGAGCAGTGTGCCGAGCAGAAGGGAGCTTGCTGGGCTTGGCCTCTGCCTCTGGCCCCAGCCCTCCCATCCCCACCAAGAGCATCTGGAAGAAGGTGGCTCTCCAAGAGCCCCAAGGAGAGGCCTCAGCCCATGTTTGCAGATGCAAGGTCTGCAGGAGCAGTGGGGCTGGCCACGAGGCTGTGCCAGGCTGCCACTAGCACAGAGAGGAGCAGAGTGGAGTGGAGCAGACATCCCTGCTAGCCAGTGAGCCTGCCAGCTCCCCAGCTTCAACACGCTTCAGGGAGTGCAGCTGGAAAGCAATGACCAGCAGAACAATTGCCAGAGGTTTTAACTTGCCTTGAGTATGCTGTGTCCTCCTCTGGTTTAAAATCATGTTGAATCCAGCTATAGCTCATGAAGCTCATACATGTGCCAAAACGACGTACCTGCATACGGTCTTTGCAGCCAGTAAGTTCCCTGGCTGGCATTCAAACTTATGGTGTGAGGTAAATGGGATGGAAAAGCTCCTGCTCTGATCTTTTCTAGTAAGCCCAGAAGATGAAGGGATAACTAGCAACAATATCCAAACGTTCCCTCTGGCAGTCTTAACAACAGAGAAAAACACCTATATTTAAACACTAGAGGAGAGCAGAGAGGAGGAGAGTTGTGCTGGAACAGGCAGCAGAGAGTCCCAAAGCCCCTCAGCAGCTCCTGCAACCCATGTGGGGCTGTGCTCACTGTACTCACCAGTACTGCTGTACTCACCACTCCTGCTCAGAGATTGCACCCCCAGCACAGCTATGCCTGATGTGTCAAGCTTTCTACCTCTTGTCCCTGGGCAAATAGGTAAAGCATTACATTCAATTTCATCACAGGGCAAGAAAAAGGGTTAACCCATCACTGCCACACCCTGTCTCCAGCTTTCTGATGTTACCTGATTTTAAAACAAGACTTGAAGTATTTCTGACCCAGGCCATCAATGATTACCATGCTCTGCTCAGAGGCCTTCCTCAAACATTTCTGCAGCACCTGCAAATGATTTCAATAGACTGCAGCTACTGTGTAGCCACAAGTTATGTCAGATGCTCTCCTTCCCTCTTTGCAGTCAGTTCAATTGCTTTCTAACTGGTATCACGACAATTGTTTTTTTTCTCCTTTGACTTACCAGCCCCTATCCTTTCCCACCTGATAGAGCTGTGTGCCTGTCTGAAACCTTCAATAATAAGATGTAGGAATCCTAACCAGCCTAAAAGCATCACCTCAAGCCATACAATTTGTAAAGCTCTCAGTTGCTTCACTCTCAAAGTCCAGAAAATTGTTTGGTTTGGCACCTTTTAAAGAGCACAGTTTTTAGAAAGACTCTAACTGTTGTACAACAGAAAAAGTTGACTCTTCAGAGATTGGCTCATAACAATGAGGAGCTTGGTTTTCTGTCACATTGTTTCCCATTCAGACAATTGGTGGATATTTATGAAAACCTCAGAAGTTTTGTACATTGTGGGAGGGGTGGCTCCGTCTGAGAACACCTGCTGAGTGTATATTTTCTGCTGTTATTGTCTGAATTGTCCAAGCTCCCTACACCTCCCAGTGCATCTGTATAAATCACATAGGGGCTAAGAGAGGAGGCTTCTTCTGATTTATCATATGACTATCTCTGCAATCTCACAAACTACCTAAACCCTGAGAACTGTAGTGTTTCCCCAAGATCATTCATAACACATGTACCAAAAGCTCCTTCTGACACCCAGCCTTGTACTCTAATTAGAGAAATCAAAGCATTTCTTGGGTTGGGTATTGGGGAAGTGTTGCTCACAAATGTTCGAAGTTAATCTTTTCAGTCAGCAGAAATAATACCCTGAGATAGAAATGACCAACAATTTTCAAAGCAATAGAAAAGTGTAGATATCATCAATAGATGAGATTAGAGAGATGGGGTCTATATTGCATTTGTTACTGGCCTGCATTACAATGAACATGTGCAGTTTAATGCAGTTAAAGATAATCTGTATCACTTGCTAAACACATTCCATCAGTTTTACATTTATGCAGCTAAAGGCAAATGTTTAAACATTTGGTTAATGCACCATATGTCTAAAATGTTTTAGTTCCATCTGACATTTTAAAAATATTTTTATTTCAGTGGTAGCTTACTGAGTAAATTCATGTCTTCTAGAACTGAGTATCCCATACTCCCTTTTGCCACAGCATTCCTAGACCTGTCTGCCATGATGTCTTAATTTTTTGGCTCACTAATCTAATTTAAGCTAATGTAATTGGTTTGGCAGCTCTATTAACTTTTTCTTTTTTTTTGCATGTAGGTGCTAAATGAGGCAGAATGTGTGCATGGTATGTGAGGCTGCCTTTTTTCCTCTTGCCCATTTTAAAGCATGATTGCAATTTTCTGGACAGGGGCAAAAAAAGTGGGACAACACAGCCCCTCTGTGCAACCCACCTGGCAGCAAATGAAGCATCCTTCATGGTAGATTAGCAGTGAAGCCTGCTGGCAAGCAGTGGTGCAGTGTAGATCAGGATCAACTTTGCACAGACTGTTCGGGGTGACTAATGTGCATGAAAACTGTATCTCAATAAGAAGACCTTCCACAGTCAAATACAGAGACAAGGAAGAGACAATACAGAGGCAAAAGTCTGTCTTGCTCTATCCAGGGGAATTTAGGTTTGGTAATGGCTGGGAACCCTCACTACTGCAGGATGTGCTTTAAGCTCCTCATGACAACATTAGGCAAAAATACCCAAGCAGATATAATTACTTCAGTGTTTTCATCTGATGACTGCTTCTTCACACATAACTAGTGCTCCGCTTTCCAAAAATGTTTAGCACTCTGGAAATTCTGTACTGAGGGCAAAAATGCAAGTTTTTAAGTGAGACACCGAAGCCATTATAAGAAATATCAAACCAGCAAGTCAGCTTAAATGTTTAATGAAGTGAGATTCAAGCATAGCTTAATAGATTTTATTAAAAAATTCACAGAATCATCCTTCTTGGTTCTGAAAGAAAATATTCCAGTTTTCTGTCTGGATCAATTCTGTAAATGAAAATTGTAAGGAAACCCATGTCAGCTTTTATTGCTGAATCTTCATCATGCAACGTTGCAAGGAAGATTTATTAGTATGATACTAAAATCAGAGCCAGTGCTCTGACTGCAGCAATAGCAAAACAAATTCTCTGCTCCTATAACTTAGTACAGGTCCTGGGTGCCTTGACAAAAGGATACTTCACCTGATGCCACAATCAGGTTGCTCCAAGAGGTAGATTAATTTAGGGTCAATGGATTTATGTCATGAGAAAATTTAGCCTAATATTCCCCAATCTGGTTTCTATCTAGGGAAATAGTCTAAGAGGAATTTTAATTGTTTTCTGAGTGATTTTATTTATTGATTCACAATAGAAAACCTTACTGGAGAAAGGAGAAGGTCAGCTTTTCCTCAGCACAGTCCAGTTTAGATGACTGTCAGAACATCAGCAGGTGCTCTGGAAAAGCCAATGATCAATATTTTCCAGAGCTTAGGCACAATTTCTTTTCACAGATGGGGAGGCACGACTTGATCATGATGGGTTGCAATTTCCAAAAGCATGTCTTCATCTCTGTGGGTGTCAGCACTGGATTCCCCAACACAAATGGAAAGAGGTGTAAAGAGGTAAGAGGTTTATGTGGCTGCAGATTCAGGCTGCAAGGGATGAACAGGACTTTAGGGCAATTTACACAAACGTCTGGCAAGGAAGGCAAATTTGTTTGGGCTTGAATGGAGAGGGAGACTGGACACTTGGTCTGGACTCCCCTGCAGACCTCCTGTGCAGCACAGGGTGCTTTGCTGTTGTCTTATCTCATACAGATCCTGCCCTCTTGACAAAGGAGTAAAGTGTATTTCTTTCCTCTGCAAGACAGTGCTTTATACAAATGCTGGCAAATGAATCCTGATAAAGTAATCAATCAGTTTAACAGAATGAAAGCCCTGAGTACTAAAAGGTGACATGAAATTACTGTCTAACCTATTAAAGGAATAAGCCTGCTGTAGCCCAATTACACCTTCAGTATATACAATGAAATAGCTCTCAAGTAATTCGTCAACAAAGGAATAAACCTGTCATGAAAAGAAAATTTATTGTTCATCAAGGCTATGTATTCAGGAAGTACTACTTCTCTCAGGGTCATGCTGGTAGTAACTCAGCATGAGATTAAAGGAAATTAGAGGAGTCTTTATTGTATTTTACATTTTCCCTTTGTTGAGCAACCAAAGCTCTATCTGAATCCCTAAATTCTACCAGCAAAGGATTATTCAGTGGAAAACAAAAGTGTAAATTGATAAATAGAAAGAATAGCAATTCTTATATGTACTATTTTTTTGCTTTGCAAGAACTTTTTTCCTGAAAATAATCTTCTTAAGAGTTATGCCAGCTAAAAACTAAAGTACCTACACTGATATAAAAAAAATAATTCTCCTGATTTGAAGTGATATAGCTGAAAGTGGAGTGTGGCCTGTTGTCAGTATGAAATATTCAGACTCCAGATTCCTGTATCCATCTATAATTCTGTTTGTAGTCTAACAAAGAAATTATGGGGTGAAATCGTTCTAATGATTTTCAACATTAAGAAGAATTCCCCTATCAATCTTTACAAAAATACATACTAAAATAGAAGGGGTCATATCACGGGTTCTTAGTTAGCTGAGCAGCAAGTAAAAATCCCAAGAATAAAAGGTCATGAAATAGGCTTAAATATCGATTGGATGCCTGGTCTCATTCTGAGAAGTTTAAGCTGTATATTCCCGTGAGCTTCAATTGCTAAAACCTTTTCTAACAGCTCTTACAGTCTATGCAGGCAACTGTATGTCTCGCTAACTACTTATCTAATCAAGCAATAATTAGCATGGATTTATTTAGAGAAAAACAAAAAATGACCCAATGCTATATTATAGAAGATGCTTATTTGGTGAAAGGAAGAAAGGAAGATTTAAGAATTGCCATTTACAAAATGAGTGATGCTTTTCCCATCATGGCTTTTTGTTAACATCAGTGGAACAGTTACTCCAGGTAAATACTATTCCTGAATCATTTAACAATCATTTAAAGGAGAGCAGGTTCTGCTTCTGAGCAATTAGAGGTATGATCAGAAATCACAGAGCTGCTGAGCAGGGAAAGCTAGTTAATTCTGCTCCTCCATAATGGGGTGAAGAATTGCCATATATAATTAAGCTTCCTCAAGCTTTTATGGAAATATTTATGAAAAGAGAAGATCTTTAAAACAAATTACCAGTCTATTTATTATTCTAAAAATGTCACATTGACAAAATATTCTCCCTGGCTTGACTGTTAAACTTGTTTGTGAGTCAGGCTCAGCAAACAGTCAGAAACTAAAATGCTGAACATTACAGCCACAGGACGCTTTCAGTCTGTGCCAACTACACGACCCCATCAACTCAGGCAGAAGAGAGAAAACATAGTGGGATCACAGCAAGTGGAATGGGGAAAACGTGCCTCCCAAGCATTGTCTTCCCTTACCCTGACTGCACAAAGGCTGTCAAATAAACACTATGTGAATTACGGGTCCCCTTATTTCAGAGAGAATATTGCTGAGCTACAGGGCTACAGAAAAGCAAGGCAGGTCAATAGACACAATAAAAGTCTTGGAAACATTCTCCTAAGAGAAGAAATTGCAATGATTTGAGTTATTTACCTGAAAGTTCGAGTTCATGAATAAGAACCAGTTAGGTTAGGATGGCTGAAGCAGTTTCTGACCGCCAGATGTTGGCTCTGCTCTCTTGGAATATCCCATTTGTGTAGCAGTGCTATCAGAGATGTTTGTAGAGATACAGCCGAGCCCTATGGTGCAGGTCAGCTGGAGAGGGGACCACTAGGGCCAGCTGCATTCTGGGCTGTAAAGTGAAGACCTTACAGAAGGCAGAAGGAATGTTTGTGCTCTTCCTGTCTCAAGGCACAAGCTGGAGGCAGGAATGGAGGTGTTAGAAAGTGAATAGAAATGAAGCTAACCGTTGAACCAATTCAAATGCAAGAGAAAATTCTGTCCTGACAAATGGACCTGTGCTGTGGATCATGAAGCTGAAGGACACCACTCAATGTGAGAAAGTGAAAGAATTAGGTGTGAATACTGCTTTTCTAAAGATGGTATAAGTGAAAAATCACTACAGTTTTGACTTACACTAAAAAGAGTAATACTCTTTCTTATGATTACTTTGAAGTCTTACTTCATTTGCTGGAGCCAATCTGTAATGAGAAACATGATGAGGATGCCCAAAGCAATAGCTCTCATCAGTGGAGGGCCTCTGGCACCATCCTTTAAGAGGAGAAGGATAGGACACTTCCAGATGTACCATCAGAGCCGTCCCACTGTCCTGCCTCCTGTGCTCATTTCCATCCCTGTTGGACTGAAGCCACTGGGTGGTCCCTGTAGTCCCTCTGCTCAGTGTCACACCAAAAGGACAAGGCAATGGTCACAGGTTGCAGCAAAAGAAGCTCCAACCTGACACAATGAAAGAAGATTCCACAGAGGAAGCAGGGCCCAGAAAGGCAGTGCCACATCTGTCTTTGGAGATATTTAAAACTACCCTGGATAAGGCTCTGAGCAACCTGGAGTAATTTAGCCCTGCTTTAAGCAGGAGGCTAGAGTAGCTGGTGCCTCCTGTCACATGTACCTGATGGCCTCATGTACTTCACTACAAAGTCAGGTTAAACATTAATACCTCAATACTAGTGAGACTTGTCCTGTGATATGCTGGAAGACAGTGCGTACTAGTCCTGGGCTCTACAAGGCTTTACCTGCAGGAGAAGAGCCAGAGCTGGCTGTCACTAGCATCTCTATAGACTAGATGGATGGGAAGGAAAACATCAGTGTATGACAGCACTGAGGATGTCTATCATGATAGCTTGATTCTTGACTTGCTAATGGACTTGCTTTAGAGAAAAGGGAGTTAAATAAAGATTAATCTTTGTATTCTTAGTGAAATGAGAAGAAATGTAGAACGAGCTTTTATGAATTCACTGATACACTTTCCTCACCATGTCTGGTAAAAGGCAGTAATAATCACTCTACAGAGACTCAAGGATAGTCATCAGCGTACATTGTTCCCATTTGATTTTTCATCATTTCTGTCTATCTCCTGCCACAAATCATCTGAAATTGTCTCCATTCATTAGAAAAGAATATAATTAGGAATCATATGAAAACATTTCTTTTTTGAAGAGCACTAACTCTGAAAATGTCTGATAGATTAAGAATATTTTCCAGATCCCCAGGCCCTGCTGAAATGAAACTGAAGGTGAATTATTTTTCAGAAAGTTCCCAAACCTCCAATATTTTCATTTTATTTCAATATTTTTTTGCTGCCACTACTGACCTCTGAAACTCATGCCCCTGAGGCATGGAACAATCAACTTTCCTGTTGTTATTCAAAGAGAGATGTTTGTTCCATATTTTTAAATAGCAAGGCAATAATAAGGTGGAGGTTTATTTGACTCACAGATACTAGTAGCTGCAGTTCCCCTTGGTAGAATAACCACGGCTTCCTAGGCTGCAAGGTTTACATGACATCCTTGCACATCCTATACACAGATTTATGGCTCAGTCCATCTGCAAGGCCACCTTAGAAGAAGGATTGTGTAATTCTAGAAATTGGGACTCCAAAAAGCAATCTAATAAAAATTAGCATAAATAAATAAATACAAATTCAAAGTCCATAAACTCTTTCAAAAGTTTAAAAATCATTGCATCACGAGGCGCTTGTGTAACAGTGTTTGTATGAGCACTCATGTAGCTTAAGTAGTGCACGAGACCTTACAATGGCCTCATGGACTGGTGCTAAAAGCAGACAGACTTGACTACTGATTATCTCTCCACTACCTTTTGCCTCTCATTCAAGCCTCCAAGCATGCAGCAGTCATACTGGATGCAGCATTTCTTTATAACTTTTTGGCCACTTACCAAGTATTCTTATAAAAACACCACATCCTCGGTAGATTTAATTCTTTGCTCTTCCCTATAGTTTCATGATACACTACTGAAGTGTAAGCCCTTGGCTTCTGAGACTATTAAAGCTCCCCTTGATATTCTGTTGGCATCGTGTCCAGTGTGGTATCAAGTGATCAGGATACCTGCATGATATGCAAACACAAATACTAAGTGTAACATGGTTATCTTCTGACTTAAGAACTGTGGGGTAGCCACTGATTGTTTTTCTCCTTCCATTCCCTTCATTTTTTGTTGTAAACATATGAAGGCACTAATTCTGCATACGCTACAGCAAAGACGCCAGTGTGTCTTTTTCTCCATTGATTTCAGTAAGGATGGGATTTCTTCCATGAAACCTAACTGATCTTGAGAAAAAAAATAAATTTTTAAAGATAGCTAAATAAAGCTGACCAATGGAAAATTTCACGTCCATTGACTTAAAGGTGTCACAGCATCTCTATTCCAGAGCTGCTCAGCCAGAGTGAATTTGTTTTCCACTCTTGAACTCAGCAAAGCTTGCCATTTTACACCAGTTAAGAGATTGTCTCAAATTACAAAGCAAAATCATATAAAGCTAATTTTCATTTATTCTGTGACCTTCCCTTATAAAATTACGGTCACACAGCGTGAGTAATTTCCATTGAATACATTTTCCCCATTATGATCAATAATGGAAGCAGGGAGTGGATGAGAAGATACTGTAGCTATGTTGGCAAACTTTCCCAACAGATTTGAATGACTGTTTTATTTCTTTCAAATACTACATTTTTAAAGCAGTCTTACATGTTTTAACTGCTATGGGTAACAGCTCACTAGACCATCACTGCAAAGCAGTGCCTGAAGCTCTGAAACATTGAAACTAATGATCTAAAATTTCATAGAGAGAACCACAGGCTACATAGTGGGTCTGTGTTTCTGTTATACTAAAACATTTTTCTGTAAACCAAAATGGCACATATAATTTCATGAATAGAGCATCGACCAAGGGAAAAGAAGTGATGCAGCCAGTATGCACGTATATATACATATAAAACATCTTCTGCGAGATGCAAACAGGGTGACTGGCAGAGGTCTATCTTACCCTGTCATGTCGATCAAAGTGCATGCATTACATTGGATGGGCTAAATTCATTTTGCTTCTTCTTTTCTCATGCCAAGAAATCCGTCCTGATAATGAAAAAAACATCCTTTTAGTTTTCATACCAATTCTCATAACATTTGATAATTTGTTTTGTTTTGTCTTAAAATGTCTTCACTAACATTTGACAGGCTAAAAAAGTCACCAGACAATTTCGGAAGAGTTGTCTGATGATTTTCCTATTGTGTTGATGAGAAACATCTTTATTTTGAATCCATGAACAACAAAAAACATTTTATTTTTCTTTTCCCCACAGGCAGTCTCAACACCATGAGCACTTGGGATTTCTGCATCACACTGAAAACTTAAGTGAATCATTTCAAGCTCACTATTCGCCTTTTTTTTTCTGCTTCAGAAATTAAAACAGTGTTTACCAGATTGGTAGTCACAATGATCCTTCATATAAAAAGAGTTAAGATTTATCAAGTAATGAAGTACAGGATGTAATTACAGTTATGTCAGATACAATGCAGTAGCACAGTACAGATGGTCATCCAAAGCTTTTGGCCACTGAGGCAACATTTGCAGTGGTAGTTAAGGGTAAGTTCTGGGTTTTGTTCCACATCTTGTAACATGCCTGCTGGATGTGTGCGAGTGATGTCTCTGCACAGCGTAGGCTGGGGAAGACAGGATAACTGCCTCCCTGAAACCCACAAACGTCCATTTGCATTGCTCAGTGCAAGAGCGGAGACTCCATTCCAGCCTAAACCAGTATACCTGGTTGGAGGCAGGAGATGGGCTACTCTCAAAAACCACACATGAGCATGAGTCTGGAAGCAAAAATGATGGCAGCTGGGGTGAGGAAGGTGGGTATTCAACCTGCCTACTGCATGCTGCTGGAGAGGCCACCCAGCTGGCAGACTGAGCTCATGAACTGTGTAGCCCATGCACCAGCCACTCTCCTGGCAGGGATCACCAGCACATGCTGTCCTTCAGCTCCAGCATAGACACCAATAACTACAAGGTTGTTGCGCCACCTCATATGACCACCCAAATTACACTGCAAGAAATGCACAGTGAGGCAGCCAGAGTCATAGTGTGGGCAGGCATGAGAAGTGCCAGACTTAGGCGTCTTCTCACAGCTGCCTGTTGGCTGCTGTAGAGCCACAGACAAAAATCTCCACTGTTTGAATGTCAGACAATGTCCTTCACTGGAGGCTTTATTCTGTGATCCTCATGGGTGGCAAAGAGCTAGCAAGGGAAGTACCCGCCAGAAATTCCCCACCAGGAATTATTAATGCCTTCCTTTATGAAACGAGAAAGGCATATATGAGCAATCCTGAAACACAAGCTAGATGTCTCGATCAGGGGGCCGTCAGTCTGGCAAGGTGCCATCTCCTGTTTTGCTGTGAGGTTTCAGGAAGGACCTCCAGCAGTTCCTGGAATCCTCAGATTTTCTTTCCTAGTTATAATATCCTGGGCCGGAACAATCCCCACTATCAATACAGGCTTGGGGATGAGCAGACAGAGAGCAGCCCTGCAGAAAAGGACTTGGGGGGGTGCTGACAGACAAGAAACTGGACATGAGCAGGCAGTGTGTGCTTGCAGCCCAGAAGGCCAATTGCGTCCTGGGCTGCATCAAAAGAAGTGTGGCCATCAGATCGAGAGGGGATTCTTCCCC